>JAGDQP010012683.1:0-22050 GCA_022664845.1 Lepisma saccharinum
GTCTCAGAATTAAAGAAACGGCACCTTATGGAAGATGACAGGTTTAAATCTGAATTTGTTAAAGGCAAAAAGAAAAAGGTAACTGGTATTGTGGAGAGAAGTGCTGCCTGCAAAAGAATCTTTATTGCATCACCACTTCATATACCAGAAAGACCCTCTTTAAGTCTTATAAATAACGCTCTTTTATAAATATGCAGAGACTAAAATGACCATTGATTTGATATACCTAATGTATATTATAACTTATTTTTACTAACTATATTGGAAGAAACCTCAGTATAGACTCCAGAAGAAAGGTTTTCCGACTCGGCCTATAATTACAATTCCTCTTCTGTTGAAAAGCGTGCGGAAAGAAAGTTAGAAAAAAACAAAACATTATTTTAGTTCCATAGCAACCAATTTTCTTAACTTCCGATTCCAAAATTGTGAGTGGGTGGTGACGTGCTGCTCTACAGAATTACGTTTGCACGGAGAGGAAAGCACTGTGCTTATGCTGACTTCAGAATACAGGGGAATAAAATCTATTCGCATTGAGCATATGATATTCTTGTGAGATATGACAGTATATTCAATGGCATTATTATGATGCTTCCATTATAGAAGTCATACAGCGGTACACAATGATGGAAATAGTAATAATTTAACAAACACATTATTAAGTTGTGGAAAAAAAGCTTTGTTAATTTTAATTAAAAAACAACCAAGAGAGATTAAAATTATTTTCTAAATTTTCATTATAATTAAGTTGGAAGCCATAATACACACACGCCAATACAGGCTTTGGTGTACTTGTAGAGACTTTAACGAAACAATCGCTTTATGTGGACCTTTCTATGTCATATTAAAATCACTTCCCTTCTTGCGGCTTTTCAAACACTTCCCTCCGTTTTCTTAAACACCCTATGTGGTTAATCCAAAACAGTCATTTGACACTGTATAAGTGCTTTTTTTTATAGTACAGGTCGTATAGGTTCTCATTGGTAACACCAGTATATGTTTTCATGTCCCCAGTACTATTGTAAAATATGTTAGTAGGCCAAACCTTTCTTGAAAGAAAATAATATAACTCGAAAACTACAGGGGATAAGAAAAAGAAATTTTCACTCTCTGAAGATGCCAAGAAGAAGGTATAAGTCAGAGCTGAACTACGTCACTAAAGTGTCGACCTAGTGACTCAGTAGTACTTTGACTCAATGACCCAGAAAAATGTAGTCACCCAGTTTGGCGCAGTTAGTTTGACCCAGTGTAATTGTGTTCGATTTCAGGTAGCCTATACTCTAGTATCTTGTACTTGTAACCGAAAAAAAGATGCTTGTGTGAAAGATATATGGTACCTTCCTAGCCTTTTACGGAAGGTTCCATCATCTGCATTTACGGAATCTTTTACTGGGAGGAGAACGAACCTGATACTCCATTTTTACTCGCTCAGCTTTATTTCTTATAAAGATTGGGGGAATGCTCTATAAGCATTGTATCTCTAACTGACAAGAGCATCTGGTGCTCCTCAACCGTAAATGCATAAATGATACGAGAGGATTTATATAAAAGAACATAAAATCTTTAATGTTAAGAATCTACAATAATTCACGGACTGAAATATACTGAAAGTACCTTAACCAAAGGACATAGTACTATTCACTTAATATACGAAATCATAAAGTATTCTTACAACAATACCAAAGCAGAGAGAGACTGTACACAAATGTATCACACTCATAAACTTCACAACTAACCTGATATTGAGATGAATGGTGACTTAATCATTTTTTTAAACTTTGAGCACATCTAAAGTTCTTATGGTAATTGTTCCAGCGATGAAATCAAAATCAACTTGTAATGATGTTAAATACTGTTCATTGTCACTGCAGAATAACAAAAGACTTTGCGCTGATGTTCCATAAAATAAAAGTCCAATCGAAGAATAAAAGTCTGGTAAAGTCGAATCTTCTTACTATTCGTAACAACACTCTCAATGCTAGTCAGAAAGGGAGTGTTGGAGCTCTTGAAGTCACTAACAGTTTATATTTATAGTTTAACGAAATAGAAAAATTCCAAAAGAATAAAAAGAACGAAGAGTATCACATCCTGGTTGTTACTTAATTTATCCTTGAAGACACCTGCGTCCATATTCTTTTATTAACTATTTTTATATTGAAACGTGCTCTCAGATCTCTTTAGAAGCTTTGGCATTTCGTAAACGGAAGTTAACTCAATGCCAATCTATATGACGTATCCATCTCAACACCTGCATAACATTCTTTTCTTTCCCTCTGCTTAAATGGAATGCACCTTACATCCTGTTTTGAATACTTTAAATATTAATGAAATACCTCTTCCTCCGTTCGCGTCCTAATAAAACATATCAACCTATTTCAAGACATGTTATACAATTTAACAATATCTTTTATACACTGAAATTATACATTTGAATAATATTATCCCTATACACTAATAACTCTATGACATCTCACTTTGCCCAAAAATTGTATTTAGTTGTCTGTAATAGGACAATTAAAAACAATTTTAAACTACAGGTGAGATGCACTTACCTTAAATCTAATACATAAAAAAAGTGAATGAATAAACATACAAACCAATAAAAAACAAGTACAAAATGTTGAGAAGCTGCAAATAATAAAATAAAAATACAAATGTAATGAAATTATAGATTATGCGTCACCAATAAAATGTTCTGGTGGTGAAATACACATTCTATAAGTGTAATTCAAAAATCACTGAAAGTTCTTTGTTATATATATGAAAAATATGTAGACATGATTGTTCATGGCAACGTCTGTTGTCCTTATATATTTAAAATGGTCCACATATTACAGTATAAAGATATTCATTGTTAAAAAAATGCACTTGAAAACACAAATCACTGATATTTGTCACAATTCTAGTACACATTGAGTACGGAAAGTATACACTTGTAGAGCACTTGATGAAATCGAAAAATGGGGTGTTCTATAATAGCTCTAGAGGGGGGGATAGAAAGTCTGTTGTTCCGTAGAATTTAAATTTTGGTTCACTGGGGGAAGTATGAAGCACATAAATTGTAGAAAGTGGGGTAGTGCGATGTATCCAGAAGAATGGGGGAAAACAAGTCACTGAAGGTAAATTTGAAGTCCTCGAACTGCAGAAGCATGAAAATACTGAATGGAAATAGATGATGTTGTATGCGATCTGCAACTTCAGGAAGTACTGCTGTCCTTGTTGTGGGGTAAGGTTTTAATTCCGCATGTTGCGAAGGAACTGGTTGAACTGCTAATGTAGTCACTAACTTTCATGGGTAAAATCGTCCAAAATGGAATTTAGAAACGTGAAGACTGAAGACTGAAGAATTGATATGTTTCTGTGCTCAATGGAATTGCATTAAGGGGGAGGATTTTATAAAAAATCTAACCTAACACTAGCATTGAATAAGTAAATAAAATATATGCATGTAAAGTCATTCAATTGAAATAAAAAATATGATATTAAAAAATGAAAAAGAATAGCTGAAAAATATATATTGACAACTATGTTGAAACAAAATTTTAATAATAATGCAAAAATTAAAATACAAGAATAAATGAAAATAAAATTAAGAAAATGAACTTAAAAAAGTAGCTGAGAACTTTATGGTGATACTACAACTCTTCTGCTTTGTTATTGATACACGAACAATATAAATATTATCAAAATAATCCCTCAAAATAAAGTAAATAAAATCGAGAATAGTATATATATTAATAGAAAAGAAAAACAATACATATATCGCACTAAAAAAAATAAAATGGGGAATTAAATATCCTATAATTCCGTAGTTATGTCATAAAAGACAAATGTCAAAATCGAGAATTCGTAAAATACTTATTTCCTGTAACTAAAAAATATGCTTTATCCATAAGCCATTATTATAAGTGTGCAGTAATCAAAGGATAAAATCAAAAATGTCATAACGCGTAAGCTAAAATCATTGAGTATTATAGGAACTGACACAAAGGTGTACTGAAGTAATTCAAAATCGCTACTAGCTGTAAAAATAAGAGGTGTAAATTAAAATAAAACCGAAAAAAATAGAAAGTGCGTGTTATGAGACCGTAAGAACACATGAATCCCAAAAGTTAAAACCGAAATTAAACTTGTAAAAAAAATCGTGTATAAAGGGAAAAAAGATATCGAAAATGTTATAGAAAAAATGGTGTAGTATATATTAAAAGATATTAAAAAGAAGAAGAAAACTTGTGAAAATGGGAGACAAAACTAACTCAATTAAAAGTTGCGCGTTACTTTATAAAATAAAGCAACGGTGCCCCTTAGAGAAAAACCTATATTCCCTAGCCTATCACGGGAAGGGAGCAACCCTTACGTGCTAACCGTTCAAGCCTAAGGAGGTTTGACTCCAGCGCTTCTATAAATTTGGTTTACTAACGAACAAAAATAACCGAAGAGTTGGGTGATGAAACTTGCCACATTCTCTATGTCTCTAGGCTTATGCATTCCAACAATTTCTATTCAAAGACCGAAAGAATACGCGGTCCGAAATAATACAGAAGACCGAAAGAAAGTCCTTAAGATGTAGTTGTTGAACATATGTAATAAGTCTCCATTTCCTTAGCAAAATTGCTTTTGCAGGCGGACAAATATCAACGCCGTCAAGTTTAGTGCTGATTTGAAAAGAAAAAAATCACGAAAAAGTACTTAAAGAAAGTAGTTGTTATTATGTCTGAAAAAGCAAATCACGGAAAATATCCTTGAATATAAGCCTTAGCCGTTATATTTCCCTTTCCTAAACTTTAAAGTAAAAAAAGAAAACTATCGTTTCAGTATGATTGAATCAGGGAAAATCGTCCTAAATAAACTATTTCGAAAAAAATATGAAGATTAATGTACCATGGTCTCAAAACTGTAAAGAAAATGAAAAGTTTTAAGCTATAAATTTGCCTAACGTGGAAATACAATAGTCGATGTCTTAAGCTGAAAAAAGAAAGGAAAAAAATCCTTCAGATGAACGGAGCTAAAAGCTGTCTGTCAAAGAGATGGAGGTGTGATTAAGTCACCCGTGACCAAAACACGTGTGTTATCGCCTCCTACTTGTGGGTGGAGCTATCTCTCGCCACAAATGCTGTCTCAAAAATTTACAGACAAAGATTTCCGCCTTGCCTGCCCTAAAGCGATGTTCAAAGCCATAATTATAATCGAACCATATTTGCCATGAAACGTCGTGCAGGACAAGATAGCCATATGTATGTATGTATATATGTATGTATGTTAAATAAAACTGACCTACTTGCGCGTGTAACTGTCTTATCTCTATTTCTGTCTTGGTTACGAAATTATATACTCTCGCCCAATAAGAAATACTGTTTTAAAACTCACGTACTGCAGTTGATGACTAAAGGCGTTTTTGGTATGTCGCGTCTGTTATTCGTGTCGTAACCAAAAGCGAAATTTAAAATGTAATTATCAAGACTAGTGGGTGTAAATCTAATGTGTCCAAAAATACAAAAATTATAAATAGTGTGTGTAGTTGTGGGTGTGTGTGTTTGTATGTCGCGTCCTAAATACAAAAGTGACGGATGGGATGTCGTTCCTCAACTGAGCAAAAATTAACGTGTTATACATCTGATGTTTATATCCGATTTGAACTTGTAGCTTAGAGGTGTCTTGAACTGGTATGTAGCATAAATCGTTTTTATCATATGCAACTGGGTCAGGAAATGTCAAATATTGTAAATGTATTCATGTTTATTCATAGGATCCGTAATAAAATCATGACTTGGCCTAAAAACTTGCAAAATCAGTAAATCATTGAACCCAAAACTATCATTAAGCCGTCGCGCACGAATATTTCGTCGTTCATAACTCTATGACCCTTGTCTTTGTCACATCTTGCTGTGGTCGAATCCTCATTTTTGCCCAATAATGCTGTTCTACACATAACATATACCAAATCTTTTGTCTGTGGCATTGCCATAGTTTATACAAGGATCGTTAATATTGTTTACATTGATTTAGTACAGTAAAGAGCACGTAACCGAAAATGGTAAGCCTGTCTCAGATGGTCTTCAAACTTTGATAAGTTGTATCAACTTGCAGAAATATGTATTTCCTTTCGGACAGTAAACAAGTCTGTTTTGGTTGGTTTGTCTGCAAATGAAATATATCTCTACCTATAGATTTTTGTTTATTGTTATCCTTTATTATTACCAAAGTTAAATAGAAACAAAATATAAGACCTAATTTCGATTTTATTTATGAAATTGTAGTAATAATAAATAATTAAAACAAGACAATAAAAGATATGCGAAATACTGTCCCGCGCCATTTTGTCTCTCGCCACTTTATCTCGCGCCATATTGTCCCGAGCTGAATTTGAACTGCGCCAAATTGTATCGCTCCAGAATGTCGCAGCTGCAATATGTCTCACTCCATTCCGCCCTAGTACCGTCGTGTCTGCTTCACATGGTCGCACGACGTCGCGGTCCGCGCCAGTTTGTATATTGTACGCTGTATGTATATTGCCTGCGTGTATATGTATGTTGACGATTTTCGAATGATCCCCATTTCTTCAGTGAATCATTTATCTGTTTCCTTATGAAATTCTTTAATTCTAACTACAGAAATAAGTTGAATTTCTTGTCTAAACTTTGGAAGGAACTTTACCAAGTACTGGTTATTGCTTTTCTTTTGTACTATCGTAGAAGTCCAGACAAATTTCCTTGTGAAGTGTTCCGGCATGTTGGGAAACCTGTAGGGAAAATAACCCTTTGGTTTATCTGAAACGATACTTGAGATTTATTTTCATTATAATATTTCTTCTGTTTCATGTATGACTTTTGTAATTTGTCGGCTATTTTCTGACGTATGTCATTAAACTTCTCCCATGTGATTTTTATGCCATACTGTGCATTTGTGATTATACCCGTACATGATAAAATATGGGCTAAACCCAGTATTTGTCGATATTTGAGAAGTTATCGAGAAAACAGCATAGGGTACGTATTTATCCCAAGATTTCATATCATTTTGTACATAAAATTTAAGGACTGATTGCAGAGTCTCCTGAGTAACTTCACATAGTCCAGCTCCAGAATGGGAGTAGCTTGGATTGAATCTCAGTTCGAATCTGTACTTTTCTGCCATCACTCTTAGTGCTGTACTTGAATGCGCTGGACGCTTATCTGCTAAAAAAGATTTGAAACATCCGTACTTCAGTATTACGTCTTGTTCTAGGAAATCAATTATTGATTGTGCTGTCATTGAACCAACTACCTTTACTATTACGAGTTGCGACGTATTTTCTACTGTTATGTGAACTAATTTTCTAACGTTTTCTTCAGCAACAATAGGTCCCAAAGTATCAAATATGTAGTTCACCTAATGCTCCTACTGGATGATGCAAAAGTTCACCTTGTTTTTTTTTCGGGAATGCTTTATAGCACTGACATTCGTTACAGCGTTTTAATAGGCTAATGTTGCTTTCAAAGATGGTATATAGTATTTAACAATGATGTCCTGTATAATTTACTTAGGCCAGGATGTCCAGCACTTGGTTTCTTAAGTATATCTTCAAACCATTTCGGGATCATGCTTTTAAATATGCGTAACAAAAACATTTCACCTAATTTTGGGTGTTTTCTTCTACGGCAACGCACACCATCCTTCAAACAATGATACTTTACAGCCCGTAATGTTACTGTATCTTCTTGTTGCTGTCCCTCTAATGCTGCAATGATATTTGCGTATTTTGGGTCATTTTCTGCTCCTGTCTTATCTATTTATTGGAAATAACTTCTTCTGTTGCGAGCACGCTGTCTTCTAATGCAATGGAACGGAATACAAGTTGATCCTCTGATGTCGACAACATCTGTTACGTTGTCTATGTTGGCAGCAAGTGTTTCCTTGCTTTCTTCTTCTTCTTTTTGTTTCTTGATGTCTTCTGGATTTTTAATCTGTTGAAGATATATCTGCAGGTTTTTCGGTACCTTGTGCTTTACTTCAAAGCTAAAAGCTGACAAGGTGATTCGGTAGCATGTGTACTTACCGTTTTTATCGTTCTGTATCTGTAAGATAGATAAGCTTTTATTATCTGTATAGAGGGTGAATATGTGGTTAAGTAGGTAAAAATAAATTTGCAAATAACCTAGATTATCGCAGATAATTCTTTATTTCACGTGCTGTATCTGGTTTCCGTCTTCGTTAGTCTTCTTGAACAGTATGATACTATTTTCTCCTCGTTTGTTTCTGGATAATAGCACGTAAGTAGTCTCCCTAATTGGTATGTACAGGCATCTGTATACACCCTTATCTGTGCCTTGGGATCAAAATGATGAAGTGAGGGAGCATTTATTATGGCCAATTTTATTGGCTCAAAGAGTGAATCCAACAATTGATCCCGTTTAAACTTTGAATCTATCGTCAATAATCTTTGGAGAGGTTTGATTCGGTCCGTTAATTGGTATTTGTGCGAACGCATAAACGAGTACAGGTCGATAAAGCCTCTAATTTGTCTCTTCGTTCCTGGTTTTTTATAATTTTGTAACTTCTTAGCTATCTTTGAAGAAATTGATATACTATCTGCCCTGACTTTAAAAGCTAGGACCTCGAGAGAATAGATGAGAAGTAATTTTCGAGCTGCGGCACGACAATTGTTGTTGCGTAACCGTCGGGCAGAAATTCTAGGTCCTGCAGCTATTGTTCTTTAGTGTATGACTCTATTACATTATCATCGGCAAAGCTTCTGATTCTATTTGGTAGTCCTGGTAGTAGTTCCTTTGTTACAATTGTTAAGGCGGACGCTGAGGTTGAATGACCCATAACACAACGTTGGGATTTATAGCTTTTCTTTGTATGATTTACCTCGAAAGAAGTACATTTTTGGCTCATCTTATCCAATAAAATTTGATAGTAAGATTGGCTGATATCTACAGTTGAAATCAGTTTCTATACTTTTAGACTAGATAATACTTCTTCCGCTGAGGGAAATGGTATTGCCAAATATTTCGTATATTTATTAAGGTTTATTAAGTTTAGGACCAATCTGAAATCTTGTGAATACGGCTTACGAACTACGAGCAGAGGAGAAGAAAAAAAGCAAGAAGATATCTCTTTTATAATCCCTGCCTTTTCTAATTGTTCTAGCTGGACGTCTATCTGCTTGCTGATTCCCAACAGAATTGGCAGTGATCTAGCGTGGAAAGCCACTGCTTTCTCCACTCGTATCTTGTGTATGTACACTCCTTTAAATGTAGCTGACGTCTGATAAATTGTAGGCAAATACATCTTGATATTCATACAATAGTCTTGCTATTTGATTTCTGGTATTCACTGAGAGTTCTGGATTAATATCAAATAATGAAAAATTAAAATGTTTCTCAGTGTATTCTAATCTCGCCTCTATTTCTTGTTTAGAATGGTACTGATATATGTTATCTGGTTCTGTCTTCTGTTTCTGAATATGGAGTCAAATTTCCTCTACCGTTTCTTCAATATATACTATTGGAGAATTTTTGTGTAGGTAAATTTTATTGTTGGACTTGTTGGATCTTGTTGGACGTACTACTAAAATTGTTGGATTGTCAACAGGCATTTTCATCGTTATCGCTTGCCGATTATATCTGTCTTTCAAGTATTTTAGTAGCATTACGTAAAGAAATGCTGACTCAATGTTCATATTCTTAATTATTTTCACCGGAAGATAAAAGTAAGATTTTGCTGGGATTGTAATTTTTGTTGCGGGATAAATATTGGCCATGCTATGCTGTTTCAATGACACAATTACTGACTGGGCAATGTCTTGCTTCTGTTTATATTCCTCCTCAAGAATAGGTTTTCTTAGTTCCTTGTAGTAGGAAAACTTCATTTCTCTCCAAGTATATCTGGGTTAATAAACGTTTTAATAAATCTTGGCTTAATATGGGGATTAGATGACTATCTTCCATCACATTAGGAATAATGTGAATAACCTGTTGTGCCAATTTTAAATTTTACCAATGCTATATGTTGTAATTTCACTAATTTATTGGCGATCCCTTTCATTTGCGTTTCATATGGTACTAATACGCTGTTTTTTGCAAGTTTTTGTTTTGGCCAAATTGAAATTGAGGATGCCGTATCCAGAATTGTAGGTATTATCATATTTCCTGCATACACATTTATTAACGATCGGTTATTATCCGTGTTAAAATCTGCAAAAAATCTTTTTGAATTCTCCGTATTACAAGGAATATCCATAGGGTTGGGTAAATTTTGTGTGATGTTGTACTAACATTTTTCGCCCGCTCGCCTACTGATGGGATGGGCGACTTTACTCGTTTCCCTGAATATTTTCATTTTTAGTTTTGTTGTGCCAACAAATGTGTGAATTGTGTCCTGGCTTATGACACACTGAAAAAGCTGTAATCGAGCCATTGAATTATTTTTCTTACCTTCCTTTTGTTTATATTCATTTTTACCATAAGCTTGTTCACCATTCTTTTTACTATCCTTATTATAGGAACCTTTGTCCTTCTTATACTGTGGTTTGTAAAAAATGTTCTTTGCTATAGTTAGAGACAATTCTGCTAACTTGTTTGTAATGCTTTCCAAGTTGGACTCAGGATGAATATTTTGACTAGGTTGTATCTGATTGGGTTGTACTTATTCCATTTAGAAGGCTGATTTGTCAATGAAATGTTTGAAAGGTATTTGGTTGTATGCCCTTGCTTGTGAACTATAGAATGAAAGAATAGGTTTTTGCGGATTAGTCTGATGCATTTTCATATGGTAATTTAGGATTTGTGAATAAATTTGTTGGAAAGGTACGTAACCTGGCTCTCCTTTAGATAAGTAAATGATAGGTTCTTTCGTAGTCCAGGGAAGTAACGTTTGTGTTCTGGAATTTTGTGGGTTGTTTATTTGATTAGGTATCTGAGTATGTTTAGTATAATTTGGTTGTTGTCTAATTTTGTTGGTAAGACAAATTTTTGAGGGTTTGAATTTTGCATACTAAAGCTTGGATTTTGAGTGGATTATGCATTACTTGACTTTGAGTTTTGGAAATCTTGTACTTTCTCTACATAGTCTCTTTTCCTCATTAAATCCTGAGATTTTTCTAGGGCTTGCAGTTTAGTTTCTAGTTCCTGCACCGTATTGTACGTCTCTAGACCAATGTTTTAAAGGAAATTTCTTTGTAGTCCCAAAGATAAATAATGGACTTTGGCCTCTTCCGTACATTTTGGAAGATTTTGGCTAATGGCTCTTAATTTTCGGAAAAGTATGCGTCTATGGATTCTTCTCGGTATTGCTGTATCAGATCAATTTCAATTTCCGCCTTATACTGAGGAAGTCTAGGTCGACTTAGGCTAACTCATTTCTCTTTAATTTATCAAATGTTATTTCTACCAATTCATTTTGCGATTGTAATTGAAAAATTAGGTCCAAGGCAACATCCCGGAAATACATTGGAAGAATCTCAACGTTTTTCTTGTTTGTCCATCCTTGCAAATTGGCTATGTATTCAAATAGCTTGAAGAAGCGGTCGGGATCTTCATTCATTATTCGCGAACATTTTGTTAAATAAGGAAAATTGAAAGAATTTTTTGTAGCCATTTCGTGTTCTCTGTCGGAGCTACTTTCTTTATCTGAATTATATCTTCCTGTCCTTGCACCGGATCGAGTTACATGCATTTAACCATAGAATTCGGAATTTAATTAACTTTGCTAAAAGACAACTAATATCCCATCATTTGTTGAAACATACCTTTATTTTTTATGAATCCGTCCTCCTGGTCGGTATCCAATGGTAAAGTTGTTTCCAATTCCTGGGGTGGGTCCAAAATATCTATATATGTTATCCAAGGGTAGGCTATTCAAATTAAAATTTTCACAAAGTTGTAAATCCAAGGTACTGTCACTGTTCAATTCTGAATGCACTTTTTCACTGTCACTTTTTAAGTGGTAATTGTCCACTTTATAAAGCTTATTTAGACGTTGTATTGACATAATGTTATTTTTAATCACTTTTATACATCCATAATGGAAGTAACATATGTTGAGACCTGAGCGTTTATTACCACGCAATGTCGTAATAAGAATTATTGAAGCCCGAGTGAACTCCACCACGCAATGCCGTGATAGAACTTCGTAATGAGACCCAGGCGTTTCCACCATGCAATATCTTTTATGTTGCTTACAGCTAATAGATCTTAGGTAGGTCCTAACGACCTTTGGGATCGATGGCGTCGTGGTTAATAAATAAGAACAAGCAGACGGTTGACTTTTACCGACACCTTTTTATTATAAAAGTTCCTCTATATGCAATTAAATACAAGTATAATACAGTTGATTAACAGATCACCCGGAACACAGACTGTATCGAGATATTTTAGTGATTTACTTCTTTACTTGTAGCGATAGGTGCTACTGATCTAGGTCGGTTTAGTAAGGAGTTAAGTGATAGATGGAATCTAACTCCAAACCAAGTCAGAGAGGATTAGGTATTCCGACTCCAGACCAGGTCGGCCGTAGAGATTGGGGCTCTGACTCCAAACCAAGTCAAAGGGGTTTAGGAAGGGGTGACCACTTTTTCGGATTGAAGTGAAGCGATACTCCTTACCTGATAAGTGATTTCCCCACTTGGAGTCGGCATCTTCTGCTACACTTTATCGTTTACGTAAACACTATTTGTCTTTGTTTACGTTTATTTGTTTACATTGTGTCGCGCGTGTTCTATTGACACACATCCTATTACAATATGCAATATTTCAACAAAATGGGCATGGTGAAACATTTTAATGGTATTATTATTATGGATTCTATAAAAGATTTTGGGTGTATTCTTTAATCAAAAATTGAAATTTAATATACATCGTGAAAAAATCGCAACTCAGGCTAGAAAGTTGATTTGATTTATATTTTATCAATGATCAGTATTTAAAAGAAAACAAACTTTGATAATTCTATATAAAACTGTGATTAGGCACAAATTGGAATACACAGCAATTATCTAGAGTTCCCTCAGTGAAACTGCTATTAATAAACTGGAGGTAGTTCCAAATATGTTATGCAATTAATATATCGTAAGCTCACACTGAACTATTACCCCCATAATTATGAGTATTAGTGTAGAGTTTTCAATCTTAATCCTTTACACATACGAAGACAAATCATGGTTAAGCAATACGATGAAGATATTATCAATAGCAAGGTTAATAGCAAATTTCTACTGGAAAGTGTTTTGTGTTCAAATTCTAACACATTCCACTAGAAGGCATCCATCATTTATTAGGTACCAGGAAATCCAAGGATGGTATATTAACAAACTATTGATGATTATAACAAATTAAATTAACAGCTTAAATTTCACTGTAGAGAAATTAGCTTTTAACATCAATATTTCTTTTCCTGTTTTAATTATGTTATGTAGTAATCATACTGTTGATTTTACTTTAATACATTCAACCAAACCTGATTTCGATTACAATCTTTGTAGATTTATTGTAACTACATGTACTTTCTCTTAGTGTTGTTTTGGAAGCTGTTCACCGCACTCTAATAAATTATTATTATTATTTTGTTAAAAAACTTTTGGTAATCTTTATTTTTATATGGACTAGTCTTCTTTGGACTTCGGTCCGACACGATTCGCCTTTAGCTGTTAAAATCCACACCCATGCCCCTGCCGGGACTCGAACCCGAGACCTTCTAGCCGATGGCCTACCGCCGCAGACCGCTTGGTCACCCGTATTATTTTAGAGTTTGAATAATATGGTCTCAACGAGATGTTGCTTGTAAGGGAACACCATAGTCAACCTTGGTAGCCGTGTGGACTAGGATACTGGTGTGTCGGTCATGAGGTTGCGGGTTCGAATCCCGCCAGGGGTATGGATGTCTGTGGATTTGAAGCTGCATTGCATTCAAATTATCTTGATTGGTCGAAGTCCATAGTTACTAAAACTATAAAATAAGTTTAACGTATAAAATAAGTTTAACGAAGTTTTACCAGGTCACTATAAAAATTATAAAATTGTCTTGTATCACAAAATGATTTTATTATTATTATTATTATTATTATTATTGACATTTAAAACCATTAAATAGGTATAGCAAAAATTATGCTCATAATGATCCCACATAATATTTTTTTCTATCTACGTGCGTCTTTTTTTAAAATTTCTTCATATTAAGAGTTTTAATGTAAATCCTAGGGGTTTCAAACTGTTTTTTTTATTAGGACATAAAGGTTAAAGGAATGTTCATTGCAACCCTTACTTACGAAAATTAAAATCTTATCCATACTGACAAGGTGAATGTCCATTGATTTTAAACACTGCAAGATCTAGAAATTTAACTATTTTGTCAGTCTTAAGCCTCGAAAGTGTGAAGGGAATCAGTTAGTTAGCGGTGAAATTATTCTTGAGTTATTGGTGACGGACAAAGCTGCTGACAGAATATTGGTGTCATCAAAAAGAGCTGTCAACCAGTAGGAAATAATAAGACAGAATATTTCCTCAAAAAGTTGTTTTTAGTGAAGATTCAAATCCAATTAAATGAAAAACCACTCTACTTTTCATTACAAATTCTGAAGTTGATACCTCGTAGAAATATTTCTTGGACGTCACTGGTTTCCCAGTATCATAATTCAACTGCGAATATGCACTTATACTCTCCCTCTTTTTCTCTCGATATTTTCCAAAGCTCTAAGTTAAACATTTTCCGAGTTATAGACTTGGTACGAGAATAACGCCGTAGACTCTATTATTTAATAAGCACATATTTGTAACCCGATATTATGATAAAAATTATATACATAAACAGCTTGAAACTATAGGACTTGAGAAAAAAAATATGAGTAAATTGTTCATTAATTACAAAAAGAAATCGATGTGAAGTACACTTTTCATTACGCTGTATATCGTGCTGCCTTAGTGCTTATCCTGCGAGTGACGTCATCGTTGGGTTCTGTCGAACGCTTCCGAGGATAACCGAAGTTCAGACTGTGCCGCCCAAAATGTACAAACAATTTCAAAATAAACAATGAGACAAATTATGTACGAGAAAAAGTATACTTAGGAATACATGAACATTATCAATCTGTGTACGAAAAGGGAACCAAATACTATTATTAAAACATTATTATAAGTGAAAACTAAACTTACCACGCTTCAAAAAAGTTATTACAAAAGTCTTAAGTGAAGTGGAGCCTGCAATGGACGGATTAAACGTGAACGCAACCTGACGGAATTTCTTTATTACTCTACAAATATTTAGAAAAATAGTTAATGGCCAGCAAAAATATATAATAAATTAAAAATAACAATAAAATGGATACAAAATTTGAAGAATCGCAAGAAATATTAATAGAAAAACCTACAAATAACAACAATAACCAACCCAAAAAATATAGAACGATAGCGTAATATGTATGTTAGATTACAAAAATCTAACAAAACTTTTTAAGAACAGGATAGCTAGATGGTTGCCACATGTAATAAACAAAAATCAAGGAGGTGAAGCTGGTACTATGAATTCTGCGAACTTACTGATTCAACTGAGAGAGGCCTTACACTTGGCAAATAATAATAAAGGTTTACAATTTGGAATTCTAGAATTAGATCTATCTTGTGCCTATGATGAAATAGATCACGCATATTTATACGCGGTGTTACAAAATTAAATTTCAAGATGAATTTTAAAACATTATAAAAATATGTTATCAAATAGAATAATAAAGATTCAAGTTAAACAAAGATTATCACCAAAAGTCAAACTACAAAAAGGTTGCTCCTAGGGATGCCTTATATGCCAACCTTATTTGCAACATTTATCAGCCATTTGAAAAATAGTTTCGAAGACAATATAAATGTGATAAACTACAATGGATCAACTTAAATTTTTAGACTATGTAGATGATATTACTTTTATAGTACAAAACAAAAACAGTCATTAAAATTTTCAAACTAATAACATCACATACAGGAGCAGGAATTATTTTAAATTAAAAAATACAATTACTATTAACAAACAAAAAATAATGGAACAGTTTTTCATAGAAACTTGTAATATTGTTGACAAAAATCCAAATTTTGGAAATAACATGGACACGAAAGACGAAATAAACCATAAAAGTAAACGAAAGAAAACTAATTGATAATATTCTAAATAAACTCAAGAAATATCAACATTGTTTCAAATATCTTACCTCAAGGATATGTAAATGTATCTATCTGTGCCAATTATTCCTGATATCGGAGAAAACAATTGGAGAATTAAATAAATAGTTCTTATACTTTATTTAAAAAAACAAATTTCAAGAACTAATATATAATTCTCTTCACGGGAAGGAGATTTATATTTAAAAAACATTGAAGATGTTGAAAAACATTGATAAACATAGGCCAAGATGCTACTTTTACACAGAACCATAAAATCGGTTTGTTAATTGACAGAACTTTTTCCATACAATGTTATAATGCACACCATTAAACATACCGATTTAGAAGCACTTTTAAATATCAATAACTGGAAGAACAGTATGCCATATTTAAATAAAACTTTGAATAAAAGTCATATGCAATTATAAATAATAATGATTTAGACACTTGGAGTGTTAAAAAGATATAGTTCAGTAATACACAAATTCGTAGGAGAGTGTCCTGATATTGTGAATAAATACACACAAATCTTGGAATAATATTTGTTGGAATAACATTAGTGAAATATCTCACTTGCCACAATTCCAAAACATTCGTTACAAAGTGACTTATGAAATTTATGAAACAATCCAAAACTTGTTAGAAAAATGTACTATAAACAATACATTATGTGAAAAGTGTTTTAGAAAAGATGATCACTCACACAGAATTAGAACATACCAAAAATATATAAAAAGTTGAAATTAAGGTTAAAGAAACTTGCTAGAATTTTAAGAATTTATCCAAATGATACTTGCATCGAGTATCTAATATAAAATTCAGAATACGAATATTTTCCAAAAGCAAAACGAGGTTCATCAATTGGTTTACGGCTGAATCACTACTGATCCTTAAACAAGAAAGAGAACACATTAATGCAGATCCATTCACAAACCAAATTATACTACGGTACACCCAAATGATTGAAAAGGGAAAAGCAATATTTACGCGCAATATACAGTATATGTGCAGTATATTAAATTAATTTCAGTATTAAACAAAAACATGTAACATACTAATTTATACAGTGAGAAATGTGAAACTGTGAAATTATAAATTTGAAATACGTACTCTGTAATATATCTATATTAACGAACTAATAGCTAATGTAGAATAAAGATGTAAACTCCAGTTGAATAACAGAATTAAGAAACGTTGTAAAGCGCGGGACTTTTTATCGTAAGGTCGTGGATTCGAATCTCGTTTGCAGAAAACTATTTTGTATGTAATCATTTATTCCTCAAACCGTGAATAATTAGAAAAATTAATTACATTAGAATAAAACAGTTGTATATGTATTCATACAATCGTTTCAGAACATAAGAAATTATAATGTTTAAAATATAAGATCTAAGAGGTGGTGGATGTTGATAGAACATCGGTATGTGAATGTTAAATACAATTTTTAATAAATTGTGTAATGGCAAAACATATGTAACTATGTGTAGTCCATTTTTCTGCAACTAATTGTTATACGAAGATTACTTCTCAATATATTCATTACAGAATATATTGAAAATATATTAAGAACGGGATTTACGTTCTTAAAAATAGTACTATTATCGCTAAATATGAGACATTTCCATCTGACATTTATTGCATTCACTGCTACAGTTTAGTATTATTATATATGCATTTGACTCGTCTAATGCGTGATCACAGTTCTGCAGAGAAAATCCATTATTTATTGTACTATCATGGCCAAAATAATGTTCACATCACTTTGTTATACATGATTTTTCTCTAAGCCTACAAGATAGGCCACCCAACTAACGTTGAGTTGGTGGTGTGTGATTCTGAGAGAGTGTGAATGAGCGAGCAAGGGTGGGAATTTTCTTTTCTTTAACAGTAAACATTATCACATGTCCTGGGTTCTGGAAAGATATTTATGATTTTTTGTAGTATGTAGCAAACAATGAAAAAACTTAAGCAAGTAGCGTTGCAAACACCAAAAGGAAACCTAACACTATTTGTAGTTTAGGTGGGCCACTAGTTGAAGTTTACTGAAAAGTGTAATTTCAATTGTCCAGTAGAAAAGATCCTCACCGAACATAGAGAAACAAAAATGAACATTGAAACCTATGGTTGCTAAGTAATTCTTTCTTTCTTAATGAATCGAGTACTCTATAGAACACTAATGTTATACACGAAAGACAAGAGAAAACATCTGTTTCTAACAGTTCAAAAAATTGGAGCACAATATTTATGTTTTATAATTTCTGATAAGATGTTATTTACTCTTATCATTTACAAATATGTTGCGTGCGAATTTCTAGTAACTGTAATTTCTCTCTCTCTCTCCCTCTCTCTCCCAATATATATATTCAACAGAAATAGATAAGATAATGGATCTTTGAGCATCATAAGAAGAACATCTGAGATAAATAAAGATTTTTCTCTTTCCCGACAAATATTTTTGTATGTGTGTGTGTGTATGTAATAAACATCAATACAAGTATGTTTTGTTCCGAGCGCGGTCGTACCTTATTTGGTAGAGCGTGGGTTTCGTATTCGCGGGGGGGGGGGGGGGGCTCGGTTCGGTCCCAGCGGCTGACTACCCTGACTTAGATATTCTCATTGTTTTCCGCAGCCACACTAGGCACATACCGGGACGGTATCTTCAATTTAAGACCTGGCCGACTCCCTACCGCATTTCGCACAACCTTAGCCCGAAGTTATCCATATGTGCCTAAAAGCTATAAATAAGTTGCTAACCATACGAGTATAATATGTAAACCTGTCGCTCTGTTAATCGGAATATTACTTCTTAGTGCCGGGTCAACACGACCGAGATCGATCAAGTGACCGTAGCTCAGTTGATAAAGGGTTGGTTTAGTAATCGGAAGGTTCTGGGACGGTCGTCTTTCCTGACTCAGATAAAACAAAGACAATTTTCCTCACGAAACGAATAAACTAATGTTTATAATAATACGCAGATATAGAATAAAAAAACACGCACATACTCACGTAGAGAGATAATGTGTATGGGAGAGGGAATGAGTAAGAGAGCAACACGAAAAAAAAAGAGGAAGAGACGAAGTCATGAAGAGAAAAATAACGATTGAGAAAGATCAATGAAAACATTGAACTAGATTGATTTATTATTATCCTAAAGACCAAACGCAAACACACTGTTTACTTTTTATTCTAGCTAGTGATGCTCCTTCTCTCTTTAACCCGAGAAGATTCTCTGATCAAGTTCCGTAAATAGTTCACGCTTTCCTTTTGAGGCGAAAAAGTAGCGCTCTGAGTGTGAATCGAACCCGAGCTGCCTGAATAGAACGTCAAGACGGAACCACTGCACCACAAATTAACTTCTCAAAAACATGCGGAATACATGTCACAGTTGTTCTGTGTTAAAGGAATACAAGAAAAGTGAACGCCTCAGGTCAATGACGTATTCGTAGTTGTGACCAACCAATATTCGTTAATCATCGTCTTCTTCTTTATCAGCAACGACAGTAACTTTCTCACCGCCGCAATTCGCTGTGGTGCTTCCGAATTTGTTGGTATTCTACGTTTAGGAACACAAGTTACTTTGTTCACTTTTGCCTTGTAAAAATATCACTGGCAAGAACAGGATTTGAACCACTGTTGGCCAGATTGAATAATCATAAGACTGACACTGTTCCACTTTTTTTTTCGAAAATAATTCAAATACATTACCTCTTACATACAAAAGTACATAAACACTCTAGCAACTGAATAGCAGATTGCCATTAATATATTGCCCTATGATAGTCGGCATACATTTTGATTCGACATTCGTGTGAAAGTTCAAAAAATCTTAACAATAAAGTATTTTTGTACAAGTCAACAGAATCAGTAAACTTTAGGTCCAATATAATATACAAAGTTGTAGCTGTTAACCAAATTAAAAATTTGCGTTTTGTTGGAGGAAAATATTTGTAGCAGGGAAACGAGATGAGAGTCTGAAAGTCTAAACAATGAGGAGGCTGTCGGATAATTCGACGAAAAATAGTTAAATATTCCTGCCATATTGCACCAACTTGATTAGATGTGGTAAGTTTATGTTGAATAGACTTTTCGGCGCCACATATTTGACATTTGCTATCCTGAATAATACCATATTTATATAATAAGTCACCGGTGGGATAATTGTCATTAACAATAAAAAACTAGGTTTGATGGAGAGAAGGTTCGTTTCTTAATTGCGCTAGAGTGGACCAAATCAGAGGCCACTGATGTAGCCGAAATTTTTCAGTAATTCTTACAGACAAATTTTGTTTCGTTACAAGTTCATGATACAAATGTTTGGTGGACAGATTTTCTATTTCTTGTTTGTCAATCAAAGCATATGTGATATCTAAAAAAAGATCATTTAGGAACGGAAGGAGGTGCCTCCATTTATTCATGTCCACCGGCGCCGTTAACTCTATTAAAGATAATACATTTTGAAAAAGACCATATGAAAAATTTTCAGAGAAAGCACAAATTATTTGTAAAGTACGATGTAATCTGAGAGCATGCCCTTGTATTTGTGTTTTTTTTTAATTATAAACCACCTTCTGCATAAGGAAGGGTTAATTGTTGTTGCTTAATGCGTAAAGGAAAGCCTTGCCACAAAAAATAACAGATAATTTTGTTGACTTTAGCCCAAAACAGTTTAGAAAAAGGTAATATTTGTATCCAGTAATAACATTTACTGAA
The DNA here is from genome assembly GCA_022664845.1 of Lepisma saccharinum. Lineage (NCBI taxonomy): Eukaryota > Metazoa > Arthropoda > Insecta > Zygentoma > Lepismatidae > Lepisma > Lepisma saccharinum. The sequence goes on from JAGDQP010012683.1 coordinate 20,832, forward strand.
AACAAAGGAATTAACAAAATTCACTTTGTCAATAATAGTATTGAAACTGAACTTATGATTAAGGAGAACGGAACAAATTTTGCCAATTACATGTGACTCATTGAGCTTTATCGTTGTTTTAATATTATGAGACCAAAGAAACCCAATATTTTATGTCGTGTAGTCATGGAAAAAAACTGGCGACAATCAGTGATCTGGTCCTCCTTAAAGTACAAAATTTTGGATTTAGTAAGATTAAGCTCGATACATGCTAAAAACCGTTCATAATCAATGATGAAGTAGTTAATAATGGCTCAGTTATAAGAACATAATTCGAAATTCTTGCATCTTAAGAAATGTCATAGCAAGTAAGTTATAACGGCTTAGCACCGGAAATTAAAATTAAACTGGTTCTATGTTTAATTTTCAAAGAGAAAGTAGCTTGTAATAAAAGTAAACTTTTGAGATATATTTATGCCCGAATATTTTTGTCTTTGGTTGACACTCAAATCTTCCACAAATAAAGAAGTGGGGCTTCAGATCTCGGTAAGACCTGTCCCGAATTGTGACTCAGAAAATATGATCACCAAACCTATAATAGAGACAATGTCCACTCTCGTCTCATCTGCTCTTTTTCTTTGAATTTGTGTATGCCGAAGTATTTTATAGGACAGACCTGTGATGGCCGTTGACCGTAGATACTAGAACACTTACACTGTAATACATTATCTACATTTGGAGAAAGATATTGGCTCTGGATATAATTTTAAGTTTGATTCAGCATTCGACTGGTGAAAATGATAATTTGAAGTTAGTTATGGCCTTTCTGCAAGTTTGGCTGAAGCCGGATAGGGTAGGGTAGAGGATATTAGAAGTAAGTAGGACAGGGCCTAACTTGACGGTACCATTCCGGAAATTGACAGGTTTGTTGAGGAAAAGGCATGGAAAATTCTGTCACGTTGGACGGCCACTAGGATTGTTCCCAGAACCTTCCAATTGATAAGCCAATCCAATTGTGCTGCAGCCTCTCGGTAAATGGGTGAAAATTAGTTGCAACATGGAAAATATCAATAATTATTTTTAAATTGTAATCTGTAGAACCTTAATTATTTTGTTGCAGAACTAAATCAATAAACTCTATAAATATTTAAGTTGATCAATGTAATTTTGAAAGGTAACAAAGATCATGTTGAAAAATCAGAGATTAACCAATGTACTCTACAAAATGGATTGTAGAGCA
>JAGDQP010012683.1:22150-49668 GCA_022664845.1 Lepisma saccharinum
TTGATAAGCCAATCCAATTGTGCTACAGCCTCTTGGTAGATGGGTGACAATTAGTTGTAACATAGAAAATATGAATAATTCGTTTTAAATTGTTGTATTCTGTAGAACCTTAATTATTTTGCTGCAGAACTAAATCAATAAACTCTATAAATATTTAAGTTGATCAATGTAATTTTGAAAGGTAACAAAGATCATGTTGAAAAATCAGAGATTAACCAATGTACTCTACAAAATGGATTGTAGAGCAATGGATGGATTCAAGCTAATGTGGATTAACATAAAAATTACCGTATAACCGACGCGAAACACTTTCAAAAGACGCGCTGATAGTCACGAACTGTATGAGCCATGGTATATACGTGTTATATTTATTTGTACAAATTTTATATCCTTAAAAATCTAAATATTTACTAGCATCTAAGGGTTTTTTAACAAGTTATATGCCTGAGTGATTACATCCCTCTACAATTACGCTTCTAGGAAAGGAATGAGGAAGATAGTTACGAAGGCATCCCACCTCCGATAGATGTATTCGTAATAGCATCCCACCTAAAACTGGGAAAACCTGTCGGAACGGTTGGCGTGTGTATATCTATCTAAACTCATATTTATGGCCTAGGTGGTCGAAATGTCTAGTGCTTTAATCTGTCGGTCCAAGGATCGTGGGTTCGAATCGCACCTCGGACATGGATGTTTGTGATTGTGTTTTAACCTAGGCTATAAGTGAGATAAACGCATAAATAAGGGCACAATCGAATAACTAAATGTACTTTAAAAGGAAAATAAATTAACGAGATTGTTTAAAAAGTCGTAAGCTTAGGCTCTCCTCTCCCAACCCGTCTGTGCAGCGTGGGAGCAGTAGATCAATATCCTCCCTCCGTGAAGTGGCCTCATCCAGTAGTGGACTGGGTATGGCTGTGATTTATATATATATCGTTCTTATCGTAAGTTGTCGATTTATTCCTGACGGTGCAAAAATACAACATTATTTACTGGATAAGCTGATATTTTAGGATTTATAAGGAAAGACCTAAATAATGCTCTATTGATTATATTCATCATATTAATACTCTATTGATCATGAGGCAATAATAATAATAATACTCTACATATTTATATAAAAAGGGAAGTCCTCATTGAGTGGCATATCAACGCCCAGGGAAAACGGTTTAAGCTAGAAACTTGAAATTTATACGGTACGCAGGTGTAATGGTGTAAGGTACTACTTGTCCAGAATAGAAATGCATGTTTTCCGCGGGCTTGTATCCCGTTTCTTGTTTTATTTGCCTCGTCTTTGAATCGAAACAAAGTGTATTATATATAGGCAACAGTCTTTAACTAAATAATTCAACCCTTACTCCCTTGTTGTTGTAATATATGCAGAACGCAATCTACTATACTTCTGTTTTGTTACAAGATAGAAGTATAGTATACCATAGATCGTTTCCGTAAAATGCTGTTTTCCTCCTCACAAGAGTCAGCAAGCATCCATAGTCTGGTGGTTATCGTGCCCACCTTCCACGCACGGGTTTGTAACTTCAAACCGTGATGGGTAACACTTTCTTTTCTTTAAAAGAAGAAAGATAATTGAGTTCATGAGTTCCATCCGTGGCGAACACAACATTTTCTTTTGTAAGTTTTAATTCAAATTACTGTATTTTTCAAATAAAATATCGTTTAACGATCTAGAATAAAATATTGTAGCCTCCTTCTACCGGAATCGAGGAGGTGAATATCCTTCCCAGTGTTCGTCTAGTGATCCAGAGGAAAACCTTACCTTGAAGCGACAAACACCTGGTAGGATATTATTGGACGACGTAGCTGAAAGGTAGACATAAAATGGGGGAATTGACACTAGGATCCAAACGGAAGAAGAAACCCAAGTCTTATAAAAGGTGGATTTATTAACCCTAGGACAGAACACTAATCATGGTAAAATGGACGGAACGAGTCCCACCAGCGGCAGTGAATTTCATACCAAGCGTTCTAATCACAATTCCACTTACCAGACAGACAGAGCTCAGACAGGTGTCGCTGGCTCCGACGTTCCCAGATTCGAAGGCTCCAACCAAGCAAGAACCAGCTAGTTCACTAGTTCCCAAGTTACGCCCAATTCATTCGAGGACCAGAATGATTGGCTTTATGGACTGGAGGCCTACCCAGGCTTTGGCTGGACGGGCAGGTCACGAACAGCAGGATATGCCTAATTCGAACAATGCAGCGATCTCTCCCAGCTCCACTCCGTGGACTCACGATAACCTCTCTTCTCCTCTTCTGTCGCTGTATTTATTTCAAAATTGGAATTGCAGAAATTTCTTCCGTGTTGCGGCAACGACCCTGGCATGATGGTACAAATTGTTTCATGTCTGAGCTGGAAACAGTGGCGGCTTCGAAGTGTGTTATCCCATTCTGTCCACATCCCCCCATCTAAATGTTTAATCAGTCTCCGCTAATTAAGAAATAGATGAGAGGATAGAGACTGGGATCAGCTCCGACAGTTTTACCATGATTAGAGTTCAAAATTGTACAAAAATAACTGTTTATTTGAAAACCCTTCTTCCATTTTTAAGTGTGTTACCCTTTCCCCCCCAAAAAAATAAAAATAAAAACATAAATCAATTCCCTTGAAAAAAATAAAGTGAAATGTTTTGTATTGTTTAAAAATGCACTCGGAACCACGTGGTTTGAGGCAGCAACCGACATGAATAGACGGAAACGCGGATGTATAAAAGGACTTTTTCCTAGCAGACATCTTGACTTGCCGATGTGAAGCTCCGTAAAGTTCCAGGTGAAAAAAGAAAAAAAAACACAATCGAGACACTGAAAGAACTTTGGAGACAAGATTTAGTCTTTCACATCACGCAATTTGGTTAAAAAGCTTAGTTGAAGACAAACACATTTGCATTTTGTGATCAACAAAATATATGCTTCTGGTGGAATCTGCGAGTCACTACCTACAAATCGAAAGGATTATGCTGGCAGTTCTCGAAGTGGGGAGTACGAGGGGAAACACTGTTTTCTTACCTTCTTCAGTTTAGATTTGGCATACCCCTATCTTTTTCTTACTGGGACTCATTGCCTACACTTTCCATAGGCAATCGCCGCCACTAGGCGTACCCTTACCTTTTCTAGCAGACTTCTGCAACCGTTCCCTTACCTATTTTGACCCACTTCGAGCACAGTATGCTGGCTTAATTACCTTAACTTTGGACTACTTAACCTGAGGTCTTATGTTCGATTCCTATACTCCAATTTTGAGAATTCCTGATTAGGGTATAAATTAATAGGTTGTGTCTAGAGTAACGACGGTTTTTCGTCGTTGCTTTAAGTTTTTAACATCGAGAGTTAATTTACTAGAGCAACGACGGAATATATTCCACTCTCGCGTAGCTTGAACTAGAAGTAACAGCGAGAAGCGCTTAACCCGGAAGCTGCAGTTTGGTCTTGTGGACAAGACGTCTGGAAGCTAATCCAAAGGTCCCAGGTTCAAACCCTGGCGTCGACCTTTTGCATATTTGTTTTTAAAGAAAATTAAAGTTTTTTTTCATTTTTTATGTAAATACCCAAAGGAAATTTAATAAAAGTTCTGATTTACAATTTTAAAAGAGAGTACTAAAAACTAGGATGTATATAAACACACCAGGGAAAGGGGGGATGGTGCGTCTAAAGGGAGCTGGGCGGCATTAGCCGCACGGGCGCGCAGCCCCCTGTTAGCGGTGGGCATGCCCAAAAGTACTGTTTACTCAAAAATTCTGTTTACTCAAAGTTTTATGCCGTTCCGTTCCATCGTTGCACTTGCAAATTAACCTTCGAGGTTAATAGCTTAAAGCAACGACGGAAATTCGTCGTTGCTCTAGGGGCGTCCAAAATAATTAAAGATAAATATATAGGTTAATAATATTGTAAATATATTTTGAGTCATATGAATGGATGAGTTTTACTTCCTCTGTAAAGATGCGAATATAATTACTATATGCCAATAATGAGAAGGAATTTGTCAAAACGTTATATCTTTTCTTTTTTAAAATATTTGAAGAATAGACATAAAGAAGATATATTTAAAGAAGAGATCAGATTGATTTTTGAAGAATTCTTTGCAAAACTTCAAGTTAATTCAAAACAACTCTGTTCGCCAGGTTTTGAACTCAAGACCATAATATTTTTTTCTATTTTGAAAAGAAAAAATGCACGCAGCAGGGTTTGAACACGCGAACCCATGCGTGGAAGTCGAACACGATAACCATCATACTACAAAGGATAACGGATTGCTATGATAAGCAATACAGTGTCTTTCGGAAACGATCTATGCTATACTATACTCCTGTATTATAACAACACAAGTACTTGCTGTTTCTAATCGTGATTTATTGCGCTCTCCATATATTGCTAAACAAGGGAGTAAGTGTTCAATGGTTTTGTTATAGACTGATGCCTATATACCACACTTTGTTTCGATTCAAAGACGAGGAAAATTAACCAAGGAACAGAATGCAAGCCCACCGAAAACATGCATTTCTATTCTGGTATAGTAGTACCTTACGTCATAACATCTGTGTACCGTATAAATTTCAAGTTTCTAGGTTAAACCGTTTGCCAGGGCGTTGATATGCCACTCAATCAGGACTTCGCTTTTTATATAAATATGTAGAAAATTAGTATTGTTATTGTTATTATTATTGCCTGATGATCAATAGAGTATTAATATGCTGATTATAATCAATAGAGTATTATTTACGTCTTTCCTTATAAATCCTAAAATATCTGTTTATCCAGTAAATAATGTGATATTTTTGCACCATCAGGAAAAGAATGATAACTTACGATAAGAACGATATATATATACAATAATAACAAATCACAGCCATATTCAATCTACTTCTGGATGACGTCTCTCCCCGGAAGGAGGATATGATTTACTGTTCCCACGCTGCACAAACGGGCTCGGAGAGGAGAGCCAAAGTTCCCACAGTGATCGCTAATAAATTTGGTCCATAGCAGCTCCCCAGTTGCATCACGATGCTCGGTGCGTATCGTTCGATTCGGAAAACCCTAGGAAAATATTCTTTGCAACGCCGGGAATCGAACCCGGGACCCCTCAATCCGTAGTCAGACACGCTAAAACCTTTTTTTCAAATCTCGTTTATTTATCTTATTGTTACATTACATTTAGTTATTCGATTGTGCCCTTATTTATGCGCTTATCTCACTTATAGCGTCGGTTAAAACACACTTACAAACATCCATATCCGAGATGGGATTCGAACCCACGATCCTTGGGCCGACAGTGTACCGTATTAGACCTCTCGACCAACTAGGCCATAATTATGATATATATACATAAATAAATCACAGCCATATTCAATCCACTAGTGGATGAGGCCTCTCCCCGAAGGGAGGAGTTGGTCTACAGCTCCCACGCTGACCAGACAGGTTGGGAGAGCAGAGCCGAAGCTCTCACTGTGATCGCCACTGTCTTTTATTCACAGCAGTTCCCCAATTGTCCTCACGATGCTGGGTCAACACCGAAATTTTTTAGCCCCCACCGGGAATCGAACCCGGGACAGCTCATTTATATATTTATATATATATATATATACGCCGACCGTTCCGTCAGGATTGTCAAGTTTCACCAGAGGTGTTATTTCTTATACAGGTAATTATAACTATCTTCCTCATTCCTTTCCTAGAAGCGTAATTGTCGAGGGATGTCATCACTCAGACATATAACTTGTTGAAAAACCCTTAGACGCTAGTAAATATTTAGATTTTTAAGGATATAAAATTTGTACAAATAAATATAACACGTATATACAATGACCCATACAGTTCGTGACTATCAGCGCGTCTTTTGAAAGTGTTTCGCGTCGGTTATACGGTAATTTTATGTAAATCCACATTAGCTTGAATCCATCCATTGCTCTACAATCCATTTTGTAGAGTACATTGGTTAATCTCTGATTTTTCAACATAATGATTGTTACCTTTCAAAATTACATTGATCAACTTAATTATTTGAAGGGTGTGAGGCAAGAATATGGTAACCCACAATGTTACACTTTTAAGAGATTCGAAGTTTACTGCTGCACAAGTCATTTTCATTGGCTGAAAGCTGATTTTCCACGTAAGGCTATACATAAAAGCTTAAAATAATTGTACCAAATCAAAATAACGAATATCTATTTTTCATGCTGCTGTCTGGGTTACCATGTTTTATTATTTATACCATAATATTCGCTACCTGAGTCACTCAAGAATAAATCTTTTCATTGAACTCGCTGTAAGAAATGTTTAATTTGCAAATTATTTTCCTTTTTAGTGGCAAGCTGGTATACTGCTCCTCGTTTCCCGCCATCTCAATTGTTGGTTACCATCTTATGAATCCCAAAATGTTACAATGAGGCTTACCATAAGTAAATATTGCTGCCATCTCTGGAGCACAATTTGAACTCGGACAACATTAAACGACGCGGTATGATTGCTTTCTATCGGGTGCTGAATAACTAAAAAATAAGCATTTGTGGGTTACCATGTTTTTGCCTCACACCCTTCGTTTATAGAGTTTATTGATTTAGTTCTGTAACAAAATAATTAAGGTTCTACAGAATACAACAATTTAAAAAGAATTATTCATATTTTCCATGTTGCAACTAATTTTCACCCATCTACCGAGAGGCTGTAGCACAATTGGATTGGCTTATCAATTGGAAATTCTGGAAACAATTATAGAGGCCGTCCAACGTGACAGAATTTTCCATGCCTTTTCCTCAACAAACCTGTCAATTTCCGGAATGGTACCGTCAAGTTAGGCCCTGTCCTACTTGTTTCTAAAATCCTCTACCCTACCCTATCCGGCTTCAGCCAAACTTGCAGAAAGGCCATAAATAACTTCAAATTATCATTTTCACCAGTCGAATGCTGAATCAAACTTAAAATTATATCCAGAGCCAATATCTTTCTCCAAATGTAGATAATGTATTACAGTGTAAGTGTTCTAGTATCTACGGTCAACGGCCATCACAGGTCTGTCCTATAAAATACTTCGGCATACACAAATTCAGAGAAAAAGAGTAGATGAGACGAGAGTGGACATTGTCTCTATTATAGGTTTGGTGATCATATTTTCTGAGTCACAATTCGGGACAGGTCTTACCAAGATCTGAAGCCCCACTTCTTTATTTGTGGAAGATTTGAGTGTCAACCAAAGACAACTATTCAGACATAAATATACCTCAAAAGTTTACTTTTATTACAAGCTACTTCCTCTTTGAAAATTAAACATAGAACCAATTTAATTTTAATTTCCGGTGCTAAGCCATTATAACTTACTTGCTATGACATTTCTTAAGATGCAAGAACTTCGAATTATGTTCTTATAACTGAACCATTATTAATTACTTCATCATTGACTGTGAACGTTCAAGAGTGACACAAATATAAAATTTACATCAAATGTCCATATTAAGTTAAACTATATCGCACTTTGATGAACGTTGGGACTTTTAATATCTTCTGCGATCACAACTCTCAAATTACAGACTTCCCTGAAAACTAATATCAACACATAAGTATCAATACATCTTGACTCAAAAACACGATTGAAAGGAACTATCATTTTGCCGCACTTACAAGCAACAGACAGGAAATACACACAGAGGGAGAGAGAGTCTGTGTGTGAGTGGGGAGGAAATTAGTTCTTTGGTAAATGGTAATATAGAGTGATATTTCTGGACGATAAATAAACTCAATAGGGTAGTCCAGTGGAACAGTGTCAGTTTTTTTATTATTCAATCTGGCCAACAGTGGTTCAAATCCTGTTCTTGCCAGTGATATTTTTACAAGGCAAAAGTGAACAAAGTAACTTGTGTTCCTACATGTAGAATACTAATGAATTTGGAAGCACCACAGCGAATTGCGGCGGTGAGAAAGTTCCTGTCGTTGCAGAAAAAGAAGAAGAAGATGAATAACTGTTGGTCACAAATACGAATACGTCAATGACTTGAGGCGTTCACTTTTCTTGTATTCCTTTAACACAAAACAACTGTGACATGTATTCCGCATGTTTTTGAGAAGTTAATTTGTGGTGCAGTGGTTTCGTCTTGACGTTCTATTCAGGCAGCTCGGGTTCGATTCACACTCAGAGCGCTACTTTTTCGCCTCAAAAGGAAAGCGTGAACTATTTACAGAACTTGATCAGAGAATCTTCTCGGGTTAAAGAGAGAAGGAGCATCACTAGCTAGAATAAAAAGTAAACAGTGTGTTTGCGTTTGGTCTTTAGGATAATAATAAATCAATCTAGTTCAATGTCTTCATTGATCTTTTTCTATCGTTATCTTGCTCTTCATACTTTGTCTCTTCCTCTTTTTTTATGTGTTTCTCTCTTACTCATTCCCTCTCCCATACACATTATCTCTCTACGTGAGTATGTGTGTGTGTCTTTTTATTCTATATCTGCGTATTATTATAAACATTAGTTTATTCGTTTCGTGAGGAAAATTGCTTTGTTTTATCTCAGTCAGGAGAGACGACCGTTCCAGAACCTTCCGATTACTAAGCCAACCCTTTATCAACTGAGCTACGGTCACTTGATCGAAATCGGTCGTGTTGACCCGGCATTAAGAAGTAATTATGTGATTAACAGAGCGACAGGTTTACATATTATACTCGTGAGGTTAGCATCTTATTTATAGCTTTTAGGCACATATGGATAACTTCGGGTTAAGGTTGTGCGAAATGCGGTTGGGAGTCGGCCAGGTCTTAAATTGAAGATACCATCCAGGTATGTGCCTAGTGTGGCTGCGGAAAACAATGAGAATATCTAAGTCAGGGTAGTCAGCCGCTGGTACCGAACCGAGGAAATGCAAAAAAGTGTTTGAAATCTGTCAAAAATTTCCGGTCGCGCAACGCGCTCAAAATTTCGAAAATTCGAACAAATTCGAGATTTTTTCATAAAATGCTGATACCGTTTCCAACTTTCAAAATTGGGGTCGTAACTAATACAGATGGACATGACAATTGATAAAATTATGTATTTTTGTTATTTTGACCCTCATCGTAAGGGTGTGGGGTGTGGGAGGAACATAGAATAAAGCACATTTTAGCGCAGTTTCAGGCTGAAGTCCGACGTGGTCATTGTGCCACGCGCCGTATGGCTCTTCCCAGTTCTATCACTTCTCCTCCCCTCTCGCCTCACCGCACTCCCCCTACCTCCGTTTCCATCCCGTTCCCGCTGAGGACATGCTGCCGCTAGTTCTGTATGATTAAGATTGCGCTAGAAAGTAATCCTGGAGGGGAAAAAGTTAACGGAATTTATTATTTAACTTTTCTTATTTTATCATATTGTTACCCTTAGTAGCCCTAATATATTTTATTTTAGTATTGTTGCTAGTGGTCTTATTACTACTACAAGTACAGTCACGGAAGTATGTATTGCGGCAGTTCAATAAAAATAAAGGTTTAGCTTTTCATTTTCTTTACATTTATGTGTATGATTATATCATAACATGTCTGAGGAATATATGAGTAAAGGGTTTTTATCTAGTCCATAAATCGAAGTTAAATAGAAACTAAATGCTAAGTCATAGACTGAATAATTGCTAGACTCTAGTAATACATACTTTCGTGATTATACACCTATAGTCAGTATTTTAATTAAGATCCCACGGTAGATAATTTGATATATGTAAACTTGTAGGGAACCCCCCTATGTCACCGATCATCCTAGAATTTAATCCCTGGTTGAAGTAGTCACAGACGATCACTCAGTCCAGATCTGGGGAAATACAAGTACACTCTGTGTTGTCAGAGTTTGCTTTTTCGATAGAGTTGAAACTTTCACCTACTAAGACAACTGTGTATCTCTCTTCCTGACCGCATCTAATAACAGCCGCATAGGACGGAAGATGAAAGGATGGCAAACATTTCGGAGGACTAAACAACGTGCAAGAAAATGGTTGGCTTGTAATATGTTTCTCTTTAGTGACAGTGGTGTCAGCCATGATGGGAAAATCACGTGTACGACTGTACGTGTATTCAACCAGATCTAGACTGACAAGTAACACTATTTCAAGTGGACACTCAGATCTAGATGAAATATACATATTTAAAATCAGCATAAAAAACTGAGTTGGTGTGTAAAATATTAGTTGGCATTGGCCGCCATCTTGAATTCCGCCATACTGAGTCCCGATTGATTTTCTTAAATAGGAAGGGGTTCGTGTAAAATGTCTTTCTGGGCTAGAATTTCACGGGAAATAATTACTGAAGTCAGTTTTGTCATAAATGTAATATTACGAGAGATAAAGATATGTGACGCTAGCATGGAGTAATGATACAATAGCCTAGAAACACATATTTTGCCTTGAAATAATGAAGGAAATGAAAGCCAAATGCGTACAAATCCATATCGATAGGGAACTATACTCACAAGGGAAGGATTTGGGTCCAAACAGGGATTTTTTGATAAGAGTTATCATATGTATTTGTACCCCGATGCTGATAATGCCTATAAAGCAGTTTGACCGTGTAATGCTTTGTTTATCCGCTACAGGGCGTTAAAGTTTGGAGCAAGGGGGAACAGCCGCTGCAATGACTCCCGTAGTTTCGGCTTGAACATAATTTTTTGATAAGACTTCGTATTTATATTTGTACCATAATGCTGATAGTGCCTGCAAAGTAATTCGGCCATGTAAGTCCGCGTTTGTCCGCTACAGGGCGTTAAAGTTTAAAGCAAGTGGAAGGCTACCCGGCAGCCCAGGCAGCCGCTGCAACCGCCCCAGCAGTTTAAGTTCGAACACGCATTTGTTACTCAAAATGTATACATGGACATACCTGACAAAGCTGATAAAGACTCCAAAGCCACAATACCGTATAACAAATACTTTGGCAGATATAGACCAGTACTTGTCTTCACAAATGCAAGTTAGGCTTTTCCCCAAAGTGAGTAAAGCAGAAGGGAGAATTAAAATAGGCATACAGAGCAATCTTCGAAATCACAATCCGTGGACACGGTGTCAAAAGCCACTTTATTTTCCACTCTTGAATTTGCTGACAGTTATGGATAGGGACGTACGTACGTAGAGGTGGGGTCCTGGAGGCCCGAACCTCATCTCCAAATTAAGATTTCTTCGTGAGATTCGTATCATTTTTGGAGTGTGCCTTTGAAGGTTACCCTGATGTTTCTTTTGTCATTGTGGCTATTGTGACTCCCCCTTCTGTTTTACTCACTTAGTAAAAAAAAACTCACTACATTTGTGAAGACAAATCTGACAAACTATTTGTTACACGGTATTGTGGGTTTGCAGTTTTTGTCAGCCCTGTTAGGTATGTTACCGAAACTGTGGGAGCCGTTGTAGCGGCGGCCCGGGCTGTCTCCCACTTGTTCCAATCTTCCACTTGCTCTCAACTTTAACGCCCTGTAGCGGACAAACGCGGCCTTACATGGTCGAATTACTTTGCAGGCATTATCAGATGACGGACATGTAGTTATATTAGTTCCATTGGACCTCTCACAAGCATTTGAACTTGTCCATCATGGTGTTCTTTTAGCAAAATTGAAATACTATAACTTCTCTGATACACACTAAAATGTTTCAGTTCCTATATGTTAAATTGAAAACAACAGGTTACTTTGCATACTCAGCAATACAAAGTTTCCGAAGCAATTGTTGTTGACAGGGGTGTTCCACAAGGTTCGATCCTGGGGCCATTATTGTTCACTCTATATTCGACAGATATGGTATCAGGTATCACATATGGCATAACATGCAAAAATTCACTGTTATGCCGATGACACCCAATTACTCATAACAACATTACCTGAGAACATATCGAAAGCTGTTGAATCTCTTAATCAAGAACTAAATGCAATCAGTAGCTGGTGCGTTAACAATGGACTTGTAACTAGCCCACTAAAATGTACGTACACTGTTCTGGGAACTTCTCAACAACTCAATAAAATCACGCCTTACGATTTAGACTTACAGTTAATGGACTCAAACATAAAGTATACAGAATACATAAAAAATCTTGGAATAGAAATCGATGTGAAATTAACCATCAACAAACATGTGTCTACCCAATGTTCCAAAGCCGTAGGGGTGTTAAGAAATCTTTATAAAATTCGAGACTGCTTATCACAAGATATAAGACTCCTCACACAAATGTTAGTACTACCTTTATTCGATTATTATGATACTCTCTATTGTCCACTTCTTACAATAAACCAAACAAAGTTGATACAAAATGTACAAAATTCTTGTGTCCGCTTCTCTTTTGGCTTAAGAAAATTTGAAGATATTCTGCCAGTTTTCAATAACAAAAATTTACTGACAATGTCAAGAAGAAGGTATTTACACTATTGCTGTGTTGTTTTTAAAATTCTTAAAACAGAATGTCAAGAATATCTGTATAGGAAACTAATAAATAGATCTGCTTTTCATTCTTATTCGACACGCCGAAATAAGAACTTTGATATTCCACGTCCTCGGCTTAAACAAACAAGCGCATCGTTTTCAGTATTCGCTGACAGGTCATGGAATGTTTTACATAATTCCATAATAGAAGTTAAAACATTTCATGCTTTCAAGAAAGCATTACACACGTTCTTACTATGCCAACAGCGGGTAAGCTCAATCACACATGATATTCATAGCATAATTTGAACAACGAAATTTCACGCAGCATTTTTTTTCTGTGCCGTCAAATAGTGTCTAACTCGTCTTTCTCGTAACTTTTTATGCTTTTGTGTATTGTATGCACAAAATCCGTGTTAGTATATATGTGTATGCTTATATGTTTTTCACTTTGTTGTTGTTTTCCAACTGATTCCATTACTTAAAATTTACATATGTTCGCCATTTTTTTTTTACCTTTTATACTCAATTGATTTTGAAACCTTTTTATTTTTGTCTATGTATAAATTTTTTTAATGTATTCTTTCGACAAGGGTTAGGTGGCATAACAGCCATAGGCTGAACCTCGCCCGCTTAAATAAAAAAAAATCATTTTTGTTTCAATCAGCATCGGGGGGCGAATACATAAACAAAAATTCCTGTTCAAACGGAAACTACGGAAGTCATTGCAACGTCTGTTTCCCCCTTGCTTGAGCACATATTTTCACATCCTAATCATGATGCAGAAGAAAAATCATAACCTTTCTTCTGCCCCATCAGTATATTTGCTTGTTAGTATTCGTTTGCCATTCTACGTATTCTACCAAATTCTAAACTTGTACTAGCGTGGGCCTCCTGGTAACTAAGAGTATAGGGACGTGCAGTTATCAGTGTCATTTGACTGTCTGTTACCGTAGTGCGCGGCATTGAGTGTAAACCAGCGCCAGGTATTCATAAGAAGCGTACCAAAAATAATACTATTCACAACTTTTCCCGCCAATTTCTCTTCAACAGCTGGCCAATGCCACACCAACTCAGTTTCTTATGCTGATTTTAAATATGTATATCTCATCTCACTCTGTGAATCAAAAGAGAGAAAATTAAATTCTAAATTCAATTCAATTCAAATCAAATTCATCTAGATCTGAGTGTCCACTGGAAATTGTGTTACTTGTTAGTAAACGCAGTCTGAATAGGCGAAAGTTTAAACTCTATCGTAAAGGCAAACTCTAGCAACACGGAGTGTACTTGTATTCAACCTGATCTGGACTGAGTGATCGCGGTCTGAGTGACTAAATGCTTCAACCAGGGATTAAATTCTAGGACGATCGGTAGGAAGGCTCGCCTACAAATGGTGTGTAAGTACTATGCACTGTTGAGGTGTTCTTGAATTATCTGAAACTATCGTGTACCGCGACTGGAAATTCAATCGCAACGTAAGATAGATACATGGCCATTGCGATTGCAAGCAACCTCATATCTAGGATCATATCGGATGTCCCTTGTACGATACACAAAACGCGCCCCTGACTCTATTTTGTGAATGTAGATTCACCTGAGAAAGCTACGTTTACACAGTTGTGATCCACATTCGCATGTGCAAATGCGAGACGGCAACTTTAGTGTTCGTCTGACAGTTTTTCCTTCACGGCAGCAAAAGGGCCATGTAACCCAGCATAACGAAATCTTCGGAGAGCTGTCTGCGTACTACCAGAAAAGTAGGATGCTTCCGTTAGCTGTCTAGACGTCGTTATTGGATTTAATCGAGCTTAGTTTACTAATCTTGCATCTTCCTCCTCGGCAGACACATGAGCACGACCAGGAGATCATAAATTACCAGTTTGACCTGTTGTACGATATTACCGAATCCATGCCTGGCTCTAGCGCAAAGGATACCCATTCATTTGCCAGTTGAAATTGCAATATAGCCCTTCATCTCCCATAAGGTAACTAGGCCTAAAACTGAACGTCGGTCCATGACCAGCATTGCTATGAGCTGTGAGGAGAACGAAACAAGTAACAACTGGTATCTGGCATGTAACTGGATACTTGCAGGACGATTCCACGTTAAAGCGTTCGGAGAAAAGGGCCAGGACATAAAGGGCCGGGTCAAAAGAGTCCCGCCCCGTGGACAACATCATTGTGATTCTAACTTCCAATTTCCTCAGTTAGTTCTTTGTGGTTTATTGTGGTGTGCATTTATGTCTTGGTCAACTTAAGCTATTGTTGAAAATGCCTCTGCATTTTATAGTCAGTCAAAAGGGAGTGCGCCAACATTTTTACAGTAACTATATTTATAGACATGATAGAAGTCTTAGTGGTGATAAAGGAGCTTGGAAGTGCATTTAATACAGAATTGCCAGGTGTATGGGATGTGAGTACACGACAGGTATGGAGGAAAACAGTGACAATTTTCACTTCAACCATGGAAGGAAGATATTCACATAATCATTTTCCTCAATCAGTGGAAGTTTAGAAAAGAAGAATTCAGTATCAGATTAAAAGAATTGCCTCTTCTTGCAACAACATGGCTGCAAATGCTATCGCGTCACGTGGGGCTCATATTTTCAGCAGCTGTAAGTGCTGCACTTTCAAGTCTTTCTGCCATAAAGAGGAAAGTTCAGAGAATGAGGAGTTGAGATGGTGCCAGGAACCCCCTGCGAACATTAAGAATTTAGTTATTTTCCTTCCTGACCAGGTGACATTAACAAATCATAGATATATCTTTTATGACATTGGAGACGGTCCAAATCGTATACTTATTTATGCAACAGAAGGGAATGAATGTAGATCTCCTCTGCGACTCCCTAGATCTGGCATCAGAGGGCACGTTCAAGGTCGTGACGGTATTTTTCAAACAACTTTGAACTATATACATTCGCTAAGAAGAAATTCTATCGCATTCTATCGTGGTGCCAGTAGTGTTCATTCTAATGCAGAATAAACAGGCTACATATCTGAGTGTCTTGGAACAGCTGAAAAATCACAGACCAAATCTCAATCCATCAACCATCATCACTGATATGGACGTTGCCTCAACAAATATATTTCGGGACGCAGTGAATATTCGTGGGTGATTCTTCCATTTCACACAGAATATTTGGCGGAAACTTCAAAGCAATGAAGAAATAATTACACCATATTTAGAAAATCCAGATTTCGCTCTCAGCGTAAGACAATTGGCTAGTCTTACGTTTGTTCCGGTGAAGGGTATTGAACAGGTATTTGATGCATTACTGCAGACAGAGTTCTTTACTTTAGATTGTAATAGCTGTGTGCTGCAGACACACAGCTATTACAATCTTTAATTTACTATTTCGAAGACACGTGGATTAGTCGTTCTCAATGCGGCGGCAAAAGAAATCGTCCTCTTATATCCTCCATAAAATGGAATCAGGGTGAAGCATTTCTCGCAAATCTCCTTAGAACAAACAGTGATATCGAAGGATGGCATAGAAAATTCAATGCATTTCTCGGAGCGCATCATACCAGTATATCAATATTCATTGACGGACTGAAGAAAGGGCAACGAATGAATCAAGTACAAGTGGAACACCTAGTTGCGGGACAAATGCTGTAATCCAATCGAAAAAAGTACAGAGAAGTGAGAAGACGTGTACACGCGAGTGTTGCAGGTTACGGTCAAAGACCATTGGAAAACTTTTTTCGCGACTTGGTTCATAATTTTAAATTTCAAACTTTGTATATATAAGTGTGTGAAGTGAGATGAATTTATTTGTCAACAGAAAAACCATTTTTGTCGAAATTGCTTTTCTAAATAGTGTTGTCTTTGTTGATAGTTTCATAATTTCCGCTTAATATATATACCACTTTAGAATGTAATAAGATATGTGTAAAATGGAAGATATTTCCGCCAAACTGTAAAGTAGTGGAAAGGTAGCCCACATATAGAGTTCCTCACTTTTTCAAGAGTTCAGAAATTATTCTACTGTAACGGACATATCAATATATAGCTATATAGTTAGCTAAGACTTCAACATTCATTTACTTATTTCTCCCACTGAACTAGAAAGCATAAGGCTTTGTGATGTCAAACACTGTTTCGACTTTAACCAAAATATTTTTCTCATCTCTGTGTGCACAACACATTTGCAAAAAGAACAATTTAAATGTTATAATTTTTATATTTAGCCTTAATATACAAAGTAGTTATATTTTACCGGTTTGTATAATATTTTACATTTTCAATTTGACTTTCATTTTAATCTTTGATGCCATTTTGTTAATGTATTGGCTACAGGAAAGGTATTCGACTTTTCTCTCTAGAGATTGCGGTGTAGGCCTCGCATTCTGAGTGAAACCACTTTCTTTGTTTGATACAACCTCCGTTTGTCTAAAAGTTTATTCTGTAAAGGAGATTTTGAGGAATTTTCTTGCTTTTGTCGCGCTGTCCCTTTGACCCGGGCCCTTTTGTCGCAGGGCATTCTTGATCGGGGCAGTTTTGGCCAAAATGTCATATCACATGACTTCTTTAGATCGAGATTCAATATGGCGGACTTCAAGATGGAGGCCATGAAGAATACGCTCCAATAAGTAGCGCCTTCCATCCTATACATACCTATTGGATGTATTTGCCTCCCTATTCTTTCAGAAATTTAAGAATATAAGGATACTTCCACAATTTTTTACCACTCTCCACAGACAGAATATCTAAAAGGAATTGTGCTCGAGTGGACAAAATGTGCATGCACACGTACTTTACATTATAATAATTTCGGAAGAGAAAATATATAATTATTTTATGCCCCACCAGAGACATTTTCATTTATAAGGGGATTGACGTCACTTGCGACATCTGACAATTCCTCCTACCTTTGTAGTACGGCTGTTGTCTTATGAGAAATAAAGACGAATTTATTGAAAGCCATAGAAAGAAAATGATAGAGAAAACTGCGAAAAATAACATGCAAATATAATAAAAAATCAGACTTAAATTGTAAGGTTAGGTTGGATCCGACCCAGATAACGTATAGATATGGACTGCGAACGCAAACCATACACTTTCCTCGAGCGAAGCGAATACTCCGGCGTCTTCGGCGTGAATGAGGTGAAGATTACCTACCTGACGCGACGTCCTTTGGAGAACTTTGGTAAATTTTATTTTTATATGGGCCAGTCTAGTAACTTTGGACTTCGGCCCGTCACGATTCACACTTTACACATTAAAATCCACACCGGGACCTTCGAGTTGTTGGCCTACCGACGTAGACCGCACGGATACCCGGCCGGCACGTCCTTTGTAGGATTAGGAAATAGCGAGTTATAAGCAAAGAAATATCGCTTAGATCGGATCCGATCCACACTTTACCGTTCGATGTCTAACACGGAATAATTTCAAATCGGTTCAAGATATGATCAAACTAACTACACCAGAGCATTTCTGCGGACATTTTACATGAATTTGATGTATGGCTTGCAAATGTAACCCATTTGAAAAAAAAATTGAATCCAATATGGTGGATGATGTATAACTTATTTTTTTATTTTATTTTTCAAATAAAACTTTGTTAAATTTTTATAGATGTATAACTTGATTTCGTTCATAATGCGTATGGCGGCATTCATGTTCTTTACTATATACAGTAATTCAACGGGAAATTCCACACTTTTCATGAAGCAACCTAATATTATAGGTGGTGTATCACAATCAATAACTTACAAACGATTAGAGGCACTATAAAACTAATTTCTGCCAAACTTTTACATAAATTTGAAGTACCACTTGCATCCATCCCTGTTTGAAAGAAAAAGTAACTTGAATACAATATGGCGGATTCACGATGGCAGACGGTGTGTGTAACGTATCAGATAACGGCCATTCCATGTAAAATGAGCCTGGGCATCAAAATTTTAATTAATTATATTCCATTTCATTTTTCAAATTTCATTTTCCACAGAATTCATACTTTCTGAAATAAGTATGAAACATGTATTAATTTCTCGTTTTTTCTAAAAACCACTAGTCCTTATACTTGTGGCAACCCGCGCATGCTTGCAAGATGTCAAACTTACGCATTACATTTAGCAAAATTTTCCACTGTCAATGAAAGTGATATTAAGAAACCTGTAACAGCAAGTAAACAAGTTATTGTATTTGCAACATAATTTCTGATTGTTTTTCTAAAAGAAAGTTAGATATTCACGTTATTATTATATATATGTAGTTACAAGCTGTACTTATGTCGCACCCGAAACCCGAAACATCGATATTTTTTAATAACTTCGAAAATTGTAACCTAAAAGTGTCATGCTTGTATTACTTCTAAATATATGTAAATACTAAATTATTCGCATCATTTTTGTTCACATTTGTTTGGTTTTTGTATATTTTTTGATGGTTTCGGGTGCGACATACCTCGGTTACTGGTGCGACATGAGTTTGGTTTCCGGTGTGAAATTATCTGTTGACAATGTTTTTGAGTTTATTTTATTTATTTTTTTAAATAGGATTGTAGTTATATGTAGCCTTGTAATGTGTTTGTACAATTTCGAAGCTTATTAAGTTATGAGTTAGATATAATTTGTCTTGATTTGTTCAAACTATGGACGGATAAAGTTACTTTGTAATATTTTTACGTTCGCCATCTCAACGTATTGCTGTCTTCATTCATGCCTCACAATGTGTGTGTCTGTCGTTATCATGCAAATTTTGACTTCTTAGTACAAGCTGTGTATGCGGGTATCAAAACATTTCCATCAGCCCCAAACATGCTACTCGAAAAAATGTGTTGTGCCCCTGGCAATGAAAAATGTATGACCGGCGTATGCAATGTTTTTTCAATAACAAATATTTTCAATGCAATGTATTTTCAATTCATAAAAAATATCCACCGATGTTGCAGTATTTTTCTACCTACTCTATTTTATTGGCAATTTTGAGTTATATTTTTCTATTATTGTATAACCCATTTATCTTTCATTAATAACTAATAAAACACTAAAAATCTTAGGAATTCGCTTCTAAATGTCGCACCCGTAACCATGGAATGGCCGATAAGCAATACCATATCCAATTTGTTTTGCATATGCCCACATTCATGTCCAGTTCTATCTAAAGAAAATACAACGAATTTTGTGTCCGATCGTAGTAATAGTATTAGCGTTCTGTTAATATGAGGGCTCATAAATATGCAAATTATTGGTGTGGGCCGCTAAAATTAGTACCGGGTGGTTACAATTAAAGTGCCACTATTCACGGCGGTCCAGCGCGGACTGTAATCAACGTATTACATTGCAATTCCGTAAATATGCTAATGAGACCATGCGGAAGCGAGTTACGCTGGAAAAAAATAGTTCCAATTTCCACCACCAGGGGAAAATGTGGCGCTGTACAGATAAGAAGCACGTGGAAATGGTATTGAGTGTATTGATAAGACGATAAATGTAATGCAAACAAGGTGAAGGGCAGTTGATGGTAACAAGTGGTGCAAAGGGAACAACGTTAGGAACAATGTGAGGGTAACAAAAGGTGAGACTTGATTGCCAGTGAATGGTAAGAAAAGGTGCAATGGGAAGAACTTCATTAACATTTGCAGTTACAGGGAACAATTTACATAACATGCTCCCTATGTCCACCAGAAACATCGACGACATGTTGCTTTCGCACCATGATATGCGGAACAGTTGCTAGCAGCATTTCCGGCGGAATTGTTGCTACATGTCACCTTATGCTGTCCTTGGGATCAGTCAGCGACTGGACATTTATCTGGTAGACCCGCGCTTTCAGATATCCCTACAGCCAGAAGTCACACGGATTTAGATCGGGGGATCTTGCTGGTCACGCATTTGAAAATCCTCGGGAGATGATGCGATCCTCAGTGAAGGTCTTACGAAGCAGATCTTTCACGTGGCGACCGATGTGAGGTGTTGCCGCGTCTTGCAAGAACACAGTAGTCTCCAAACAGTTTCGTTCCTGTAACGCAGGAATCACTGAAAGGTCCCTATAACATGCCGATGTCACGGTACAGATGACAAATCCTTGGGGTGTCATCTCCTCAAAGAAAAACGGGCCAATAATGAACGTTCCTGTGAATCCGCACCACACAGACACGCGCGCAGAGTGTAATGGCTTTTCCTGCACAACATGCAAATTATCCGAGCCCCATACCCGACAGTTGTGAGTGTTCACTGAACCCTCTGGTGTTAAATGTGCCTCATCAGTCCACAGGATAACCCACGGTCACATGTCATTCACTACCATCCGTGCCAAAAACCGAAGGGAAAACGCAAGACGTTGCTGTGGATCTTGGTGTTTCAGTTGTTGTACAGTGTGAATCTTGTAAGGATACCAGTGTCAAATAACCCTAAGAACTTTCCACACTGTTGACCATGAGATGGCCAATTCCCGTGACACTGCCCGAGCTGGTAGCGGAATATGGAACACGTTCTGCGTGGTCCACAACAGCCACAGCAACCTCTTCAATAACCTCCGTTGGAATAGGTCGTCGTCCTCTTCCTGACGCTACACTCAAATCACCCATTATCTCGAATTTAAGTACCATCTTCTTTAAGCCATTTCTTGATATCGGTCCTCTTCTAATTCCTTTAAGACGCCGATATTTCCTCAATGCTGCACTGTAATTGCTCCAGTTTTGATAGACCAATTTTGCTAACAGCGCCACATTTTCCCCTGGTGGCGGAAATTGGAACTAATATTTTTCCAGCGTGACACGCTTCCGCATGATCTCATTAGCATATTTACCGAATTTCAATGTAATATGTTAATTACAGCCCTCGCTGGACCACCGTGAATAGCGGCACTTTAATTGTAACCACCCGGTACAATACACATTGGACCGAGGAGAATTTTTCATTTTAATCGATTTTTAACAAATTCCGGCGAAACACTTGACGAATGTACTTTGTGATCCCATCAATTTCCACCATATTTGAAAGTGCGCCGTTAGAAAATGAGTCTTGAGCATTTAAAGCAATAAAAGACTTTAAAGGACTTCTCAAAATAAGAAATTATTTACGTAAAAGACGAAGAACAGGAAAAAGCATTATGCCTACTAGCAACCTTGAGAGATCTGTTATAGCTAAAAGGAAGAATACATCTCAATCAGGTAAAGGTTTCAAAAGAGTGAGAGGACGAATCTAATTACAAAGTAATAGTGAAATAATCATGAAAAATTGAACGGTTGAAGAAAACTCTTTTTTTAATGTTTTGTGTTACTTTGAAAAAACATTCTTTTAGTATTTCGCGGCACCTAACAATACTACATTAATCGTGAATAACTCTAGTGTTAGTTTTTATGACAAATATATATTTATAATAATAACCAAATTGTGACTTCCTGTAACAAGAATAAAATGCATAATCATAATTTCAACCAATTCCAGCTTACAACCAACATCATACTTGGGAGAATGTAATGCTGCGGGAAGCTTATATCATTTGCTTCATCTAAATAATATAACTAATCGTAAACATATACTTATTAAATATATATTTTCCTAGAAATAAAGGACATACTTGTTTTGATGTTTTATGTAGGTAGTTTCTCATAAATATGATTAACTGTTTGAACAGCTTGAGGGTGAAAAAGGGGAACTGTGTGAAGAACTACAAATAACTAATTTGGAAAGTTGTATTTTGCATTCTTTATTTATTTAACAAAATTTTAAATACAGCTGGCTTGCCATTCTACAATAGAATGTTTATTAATTGGAGGGAAAATAATATTAACAAAACAATAACAACGAAAACAACAACAACAAACAAAATACCATTCAGTTGGAACAGAAAGCATCTCATTGCTGAATTAAAAGAAGATTCCATGCTAAATAAATCAATGTCTTTCGGTAGATTATTGTAGAGTTTAGGCAACTTATGTAAGAGCGAGTGCTGGATAATAGAAATCCTGGGCCTATCTGGGTAAAATAGGCAATTGCTTCGAATGAATCTAGTAAGAATGCGAAAATAAAATTTAGATCAGAGATTCAGGCACATCAGATTCAGATCAGGCAAGAGAGATACAGATCTGAATTTTCCATGCGCTAATTTTATACAAGAGTTTGAGATAGTCACTTTTTCTCCGGATTTTAAGTAGGTGAAGGTTTAAGGTATTTAAAATATCCTGTTTACTCATACTGCGTGTGTTTGATATTTGATAGCATACAATAGGTGGGAAAAGTATAGTGTGGTTCCAAGATCTGTAGACCTGTGAGAAGGGTCACAGCTAGCAAGCGGAAGTGGGAAGTGCACAATCAATCAGCGAGAGGACCAGAGCTACATTGCCAGCAGCTTTCGTTTTTGTCGAGAGTTGGTAGTGTCAGTATTGCGGTAGAGCATGATATTTAGTGATACTGATGTAACGTATCCTTGTAGTATAGATTAGAACTATAATTCGTTTAAATCTATCTACTCTATGTTTCACAATGTCAAGTGCATGAAACTTTTAAGTTTACTCAAAATTGTAAATTCTATTTACTTCCTGAATGAACTTTTAGGCAATATTCATTTTTCAACCTGAAGCTTAATTTCATTTAACTTACTTGCGTATTACTTTTCAAAGAATCGTTTATTCTTTAGCAACACGAATTCAAGTGTATGAAGATTTGACTACCTATCAATTCGCTTAAAACATTAAACAATGTATATTTACAGTTAAAATCCATTTTAAGATTTTTCATTAACAACTTACACTCTATAAACTTTCTTTTTACTATTCCGCTAAACCATTAATTAGCTTTATGCTGTTAGCGCTTAATTTATTAGATTTGCGCTTTAGCTTTTAAAATAATAAAAATGATTAGTGAAGTTTAAACGTTTCATTAGTGAGTTGGTCATTTTTCCGATGAACATTTAAACACTTTCAAATTATCTAGATTTTCATTTCTAATAATCTTATCATCAGGTTGCTGAACAGTAGCTGTATTTTTATTTAAACTTTGAACTATATATGGCACCTGAAAAAAATTAAATAGTTTTGCTATTTCTTCGTCGTTAGCTGAATTCAATCTATGCACCTTTCTGTATACGAGTGATCCTATTTCAATACGATTCTTTCCACAAAGTTTGTTTTCTCTTGACACTCCTAGAAATTTAAGTCGGTTATGGATAATTTATATTGCTCACAACTTGGCTAATATAATCCATGCAATGTAGATTCAAAAATATTTCATATGGCGTTAACATTACTCACAGTATTGTTAAGAAAACGTAAAATTTCACTGAAGTATCTACTCCATGATATGTGTGTTACCTTCGTTACAAAGTATTCGTAGAAGGCGATCAATTTCTCGATTGTAACGTTGCACCCTGTTACTCTGCGGATGATACTTTGATAATATATCGTAATGACCAGCGTGTATTGCGAACACGTGGACATTATATAAACAATAACATACATGTTTATAGAACAAACATGTGGTTATGTAAGTAAACAAGTCATACACATATTGGAGCAGACGACGATCAACTCCGCAAAATAACACCAGATGGAGCGACTAATGGAAGATAGAGGGAGCTGGAGTCAAGTAGGAGAAACAAAAGGAACAACCCCTACAATCACCTTTAAAAAGGACCTACACAGAGCGATAGCCATCACTCATTTCCCCGGTTGGACAGCTCCTCTCCTTCAACCGTTCGCAGTTTGCTAAGAAACTGGAACATCCCTGGTACGCAGTTCGCTAAGGAACTGGTACAATCCTGCACAGGTAGTTCGCTAAGGAACTGGTGTGCATTCTCACATATAAACCCTAACTTAACCTGTACGCAGTTCGCCACACCTGATACAACTGGTACAACCACCTGACATATAATTCGCTAAGGAATTGGTGTCATCCGCACACGTAGTTCGCCAAGGAACTGGTACAACTTCCCGACACGCAGCTTGCTAAGGAACTGGTGTCTTCCTATTTACCACAGTCTCTATCTGATCACTCTATAGAATAAGATATCTTTGTAATCGTCCATACTCAAATACCTGTAAACTGTATTCTTCGGGACGGTAATTTTACTAACTTTGTTCTTGTATATAATGTAGCCTCCTTCTACCGGGAATCGAGGAGGTTGAGTATCATCCTGACATTCGCCTGGTGCGTCTAAAATTCTTACCCTAAAGATACGAATACAGGATGTACTCCGGGGGTTAATTGGCAGCTACAGAAAGGCAAATAAGACTGAAAGGAGTGACACTAGGCATAAGTAAATGATAAATAACGCAATTACAAAATAGGGGATTTATTGCCCTTTCACAAATTATGGGCTTAATCATAGCTGACGGACAGAATGGATCCCACCAAAGACCATGAATAGCTAAACCAAGACATTCTAATCAGAACTCCACTTACCCTGAATCCTGGCCAGTCGAGAATGGGTCGACGCTCCAACGGCGGACTTCCAAATCAGGGAGGGACGTCTTCCTGAGTTAACTGGCCTGTAAACTCAACAGCGAAGCCCAGACATTGAACCACCAGGTCAACGAATGGCTTAAATGGTAGATCAGGGCCCGCAGACCGGGCGACTCAGATGGATAGATTGACGGGCAGAATGACCTGCCTAGAAGAGAAGAGTCGTCTATGATCGAATCAGAGTAGACCTGCTAGTAGTCGTCTGTCAACGCTATCTCAGTTCTCTCTTCCTCTTCTTCTTTTGCCTCCGTATTTATGTCTGCCCAAGAATTGTTGGAATTTCTTCCTGGTTGGAGCGATGAACTATGGTGTGATAATTCAAATTGTTTCCCGTCTGGGGATTTCAGTGGCATTCTCCAAAGTGTGTTACCCCTCTGTCCACAATAAATAAAGTTTTGAGGGCTGAAACCACTCCCGTGTATCTTTGACTCTGAAAATTCAAAACTAAAAGGAACATTAAGTGGTGGTCGGCGTCGACTTCGCATTTTAAGGGTGAAGAACACAAAAAGTGCCGAAAGAGTGAACAAAAAGAAAGCCCAAAATACCTATTATATTTTATATTGTCAAGCGATTATATTTTATTCTTGGTGTCACTGTTTGTCAGATACATAGTTAATATTGCTAGGTTAGGATAGGGAATAAGATTTTCATATGTCATTTCATAAACTTGCCATAAAACACTTGTCATAAACTTGCCATACTGGTAAAATGACAGTAAACACAAAATCCGGTAATCGAAACACAAATTTTGAAAAAGAGAAAGAAAATAGCAAAAAGGGCGAGTTTGCAACTCCATTAAAGCCATCCTTCAATTTGCCTCACTTAACAAAGTTTTGCGGGCACATCAGCGAGGACTCGGACAGATTTTTTTATGTTATTCGAACATTTAGCTTCCTTGCAACAGTGGGACGATATGAAACGGAAAGAGTTATTGCCGATGTATCTTCAGGATACAGCTTTGGATTTTGTTTTCCAATTACAATCTCAAAATCTTTTAGGCGAGATAATTTACGCACAGTTGAAAGATAAGCTTATCAGCCTGTGTAGACCGAGAATACCATTTTATAAAGCGCAAATGGAATTAAATGCGATGCAACAATATCTGGATGAACCTATTGACTCCTATTTTTTTTACGGAAATTACGAGCAATAACGCACAACATTCCGTACGCAACTGAGGAACAGAAAGTTCATTTTTGTCATTAGACCTAAAAAAAGAATTTCTCAAAAATATAGCGTTAGAACACTACGCACCCGTGAAGGATTTACAACAACGTTTGCACGCACTTGAAGCATCAACGGATTTATTAGGGAAAAGAGAACTCATGGAAAAGTCTCAAGTATTGCTAGCATTGATGGACCAAGCACAACGGAGTCAGACTTCAAGAACTTCAATCAATAATCCAGTTCGGTAATCAGAGGGACAGATATATCCACAGATGGACTACCAGAAGCTATACGACCAGTTTCAAAATAGCTCGCATATACAAAATCTGAGTAGGCAACAACCTTCTCCTCAAATTCAACACCAACAATCGGCAACAACAACGCAAACTTTACCAGCATGGACCGCATAGGAACCCGTAATAGACTTTCGAAATGGAGAACCAGAACCACCTGGTCAAGTATATCCCTACCAGCTACGGTCCAAGCATAAGAACTTTTTACCATGGTCAAAACCTGAGCTACCTAACGAAATACCTGTATATCAACCAACAAAATCACAAAGTAACCAAACCTTGCCCCAACCGCCCATCGTTGCTTGGTATAGCAACCAACCAATACCCCCTGGGAAGGAATCCGTCAAGCACATTATTGATATTAGAAAGATTATTGACATTAGAATAAATTGGCCGAATTGTCGCTAATGTTTATTAAAAATAATACTAGTCAGAAGCAAGACTACAGGAAGAACGGGAAAAAGAAGTACTATAATAATAGAAAAGGAAGCAAAATGAGGCACAAAATAACAAAAAAGATAGTGAAAAAATCAAAGCGGTGGCACTGTTTCAGTATATGCCGTATGTTTTAAGCCAGGCCACTCAGCACAAATTTGTTGGCACCGTGAAAAGAAGGACACAGACTTGCGAAACTTAATACGGTGTCCCGGATCCAGAATAAAATTCACAAAGGTCCGTGGAGGCAAAAAGCAACAAAAAAGGAGAAAGTTCAAATTTCCTCAAAAGGATCTGCCGGAACTTATTCATCAATAATTTAGGGTCAGTTGACAATCAACAAAAATAGGGAATTAGTGAGATATAATACCGACGAAAACAAATCTATGATCAATGTACGCATCGGTGATGAAATAATTAATACTGTCCAGCTAGATCCAGCTAGTACTATTTCCATATGGTCTAGATCTCAAATACCAAAAAATGTAAATTAATACCGTACGTCACAAATGCCCGTGGTATTGCGGGGAGAATTGTCCAAATGAATTTTATTGCATTTATTAAATTCAAAATTGGGAACATTTCTTACTCAAATTATTTTCGTATAATTGAGGAAGAACACATAGGACCTTTGATTTTACAAGATCTTTTAAAAAGATTACAAGTAAAATTGGACTTGGAAGAAGATATTATTTCCTTCTATAAAAAGCCAAGGAAACCGATACTACCACATCAAGGAAATGGAGAAACAGCGATTTCGCAAGCTGTCATTAAACAAGTGGAGGAAAATATTTCTGCTGACATGATAATTACCAAACACATAACCATACCAGCAAGAAGCTATTTTTTCCTTCCC
>JAGDQP010012684.1:0-49665 GCA_022664845.1 Lepisma saccharinum
GAAAAGTATGTCTAAAAAGTCTTTTTTGTATTATTTTCTATTTATCCAATTGCAATAGGGAATGTTGTTGTTATTCTGCGCTATTTTTGTTTTACGAAATCTTGCGTCAGTCATATGAATAGACAAATGAACTATAAATTAGATCTAATTTAGCGGGTCTCAAAATGGCCGAAGACCCAATATGGCGTATTTTTTGTATTTGTCATAATATCTGTTATATTCATCACATTGTGGTATTTGTGTGTGTAGACGATTAAATGAGTACTTAAAACAGAAGCGAGTAGACAGAGACGCCAGTGTTTTTGACAGCATAGAGTAGACTGCCACTTAATTTGTTGGTATTTGGCTGTTATAAAAAAAAAAGACGTAAGTGCTATGAAGTAATGATTTGATTGAATAAAGAAGTATATGATATGCTAATTTCGTTGGTTAATTAAAGGTTTCGTGACTTTAAATATATTAATTTTTATCAATAAATTGCTTGTGTCTGAGTAATCAATATCGCATATGGATTTGGCCAAACAAGATGCCGATGCTTTAATCGGCCCGAAATGTAAAGTTTAACTTTCCTTACTAGCTTCTCATTCAAAACCAGCTTAACTTTATGTATGGTTCATTTTTAATTCAAATCAAAACTAACATAAATTTTGTAATCAAACTTAACATTAAGTTTAAGTTTATCAAATTTGTTATTTTAATTTTCTGTTTTTCCTTCAAATTAACATTTTGTAGAATTTCCTACACGCAGAGTTTCTTTATATATACTGCAAAATAAACAATTAATATCGTAAAATGAAATTCTTGTCTGTTTTTCAAACACAAAATACATACATAAATAAAATATCAATAGTGGCTACCCAGTTACCCAATTTGGCCTACACGTACAGTACCAATTGCTTAAATAATTACCTATGCTATTATTAACCAAAATGTTTCGTAGATATTTTTGAGGCTACTTTGCACTACATATATTTTTTGACCATGTCCATTATAATTCAATTTTACCCGTTACAAACACTTATAAGCAATTGGGTAGACTATATTGGATCTCATTGTGCAAACATACAGATTCTATTACCGGAAAGGCTAAGTCAGTTTGCGTTAATTTTTGGACACTCGCTGTTAGTTACTGGATTGAAATCAAAATTATTGATTGAGTGAGTTGTTATTAACGTACTAAACGAGTTGGTGTGCTTCTAAGAACATAACTTACAGTTTCTAGCAAAGTGAGCTTCGGATCACTCTGTTCAGTCGACCCGCAGGAATTGAACCAATGGCGAAGCGCACTAACCTCTCGGCTACCTCAAGGTTGAAATCAAAATTATGTTATTATTATATCTCAAATTGAAAATGATTTTTTATAAGAACATTAGTTTGTCAACAACTTGTTTGTCCCATTTGCAAGACGGACACGGGGATGCCAATTCCTGAAACTATTTCTCTTTGTTTCGGGTAGTATTCTTTAACTTAGAATTTTAAAATGTATGTACGGTCTTTAGAAATATATGACTCAAATTGGAGAAGCGTATGAGAAAGGAATCGGATACGGTCTTAGGTTAAGGTTCAATTCATGTATTTGTCTGATGTGACTGAGGAAAATGCCTGGAAGTATTTCAGTCAGGATGGTTTGCCGGTGTCATAGTACTCGCCGAATGATCAATCAGTGTAGTTCCATGAAATAAGATATTCGAAGCACAGAGTTCAACATATAAACGTGTTTAGTACTCAAATTAGAAATACTAACTACGATAATTTTATTAATTTTGAGTTAAGCACTATGCTCATTAGTTGGTGTCCGTTATCGAAACATCTATATTCTCTCCCACATCTATTACTAGCACAAGTAAAATGTCAGATGAAAGAAAGTTAATTGCTCTCAAATACACAAAAAGCCCTGGTAAATTCAGCTGTACTCATATTTGCATTGCTAAACTGTATTGTTAAAATTTATAGTAATAGTAACCATAATTACGCTACGTTAACGATACTCTTATGCTAAGTTGACTATATCTGGTATTGTTGTATAGTCATGACTTCTAAACAATTATTGCTAAACGTGGCTAAACAATCTGAATGTTACCTTGCTGGGAAAATCATATATTTGGCTAACAGAACAATATTCCTTCATAACCCATAAGTTTGATAATATTTGTTGCTGTTCGAACACTACTGTGTGGTTGTTAGAAGCGCATGCGTAGAAAATGAAATATAGTCATTATAGTCATTATAACTTGGGACACTATGTGCTTGTGTGATTAGAAGCCCGTTCGAGAGAAATTATAAGATTGTGGAAGTAGCTAACAATGAAGGAAAAGTGAATATCTTGGTGATTTACACCCTTGCTTGAAAATTTTAAAGTGAGTGGAATGAATAGCATGTTATAGTTTATAAATGGCTTAACAATTAAGGCATATGAGCACCATGTTTAATTTAGTTAAGATGAACTTGGAGCATTACGTATGGTCACAATAACAGTAAAATATCGTACCGATATAATAATATTATTGCAGTAACCATCATATTTGTCATAGTTGAAATTGGGACGGCAATTCTATACGTTGCAAATACAAGTTTCACTAATTCTGTATTGATATTATGACAATACACCTAACCATATGTATTGTCATAATTACAATAGACTACTGTGAACAATGGTAAAATTCCTGTTTCAAGTTAAATTAGCAATATGTTTTGTTAGTTTTATAGCTAATTATAAAATAATGCGAGCTCCTGCGTAGCCTAGTCGGTAGCGCGCTCGACTTCAGTGCGAGCGGTCCCGGGTTCGATTCCCGGTGGGGGCTCAAAAATTTCGGTGTTGACCCAGCATCGTGAGGACAATTGGGGAGCTGCTGTGAATTAAAGACAGTAGCGATCACAGTGAGAGCTTCGGCTCTCCTCTCCCAACCCGTCTGGTCAGCGTGGGAGTAGTAGACCAACTCCTCCCTTCGGGGAGAGGCCTCATCCACTAGTGGATTGAATATGGCTGTGATTTATTATTATAAAATAATGCATAGTTGAATTACGACTACTATATATATTGTTAGAAATTGATCTAGTGTACCATACAGTATTTATGTGGTAACTATACGACAATGTCGTATTGTTGTTATAACTATATGTAGTTGCAATAACAATACTGTATGGTACATTAGGCCAATTTCTAACAATATAGGTATAGTTGTCGGAACTGCATAGTTTAGTCAGACATGATCATAGCATTGTAATTATGACAATGCACCTAACTATATGTATTGTCACAACGACAATACACGATTAACAAGATTTGTATTGTATTTGCAACCCATAGTATTGGTGTCTCAATTTCAACTATGACAAATAGAATTTTATAGTTACTCCAACCATATTAGTTTTAGTGTAGTGCTTGTTAATGAAAATAATGCATAGAAATCACTACAATAAAGCATGGAAAGCCTTTAACGTACTCATTTGATGAACAAATTGCGACTGTATTCAAGTAAAACAAAGTAATCCGGAAAACAACCTAAAAGTGTCCATCCCAGGTGCATTTGCCTTACATACTTTCATCGAAAAGATAAGTTTTCATATCAAGTTGTTTTCGCTCAACCTAGGGGTTTGAAAAGTGTTTCTGTTTGAGTTTACGATTTTATTTCTATTTGCTTAATTCGAATCGCAATATTATTGAGATTGTATGATTTCAACTCAGGTTTAAGTGTCATGTTCTGGGGTAAGATGTCCTTCCCCACATAGCACTCCACGAATATCACATTTATATCCCAATGTGCTATAATATTCCAAAACATTTGCTGTCGAATTCGGATTTTCTTATCTTAGCTACAATATGAACATCATTATATCGTCACTTGAATTTGATTGTAGTATACATGATAATAAGACTCTACTAAACTCATATTCAGCAATCACGTAAGGATGATTAAACTGCATCCAAAGAAATTTGGCATCACGAAGAGAGAACTACACTACACTCGAGGTTTTAAGCAAATTAATTTTAAGCTAAACTAATTAACGGATGCAAGATAACAAGACAGTAATATATTTACATATCACATAAAACTATTTGTACTCATGGAAATCGTATTAATTAGGATGATAATGGGAACTCTTGATGTTCGTTTTAACAAATTCCAGTTTTAAGTTAGTTAGGTAAAGCAAGTTAAGGAGAGACGCGGCATTTATAATTTCTCCGAAACCAGTAGTCAGATGTCAGCACAAGTGTGTTATAACATGTTATCACATGTAGTGATGCGACACCATATAACCATGGGGCAGTAGCTTGCGAAAATCAATCAGTTGTTACTGCAAGTGCAAACCGTGTGCTGATGTTTAGCCGAACGTAAGTGGGGATGTATATTTGAAGTACGAATTGAAAACATATTGAAACAAAATGGCGAGTAATATGGTTTTCTTATTCAGCTATGTACAATTGACAGACTGCAGTGAAGCACAAAGGGATAACCAGAGCAATAATAAGGTGCAACATTTCTCCCCATGTTTTGAGTTAAGATACCGCATGTTTAATGAGGAGAGATGACACGTGAACCAAAGTACAACTAAACAAGAATTACCACATGTAGGTGTGCACGTCGTTACAGAAACTGAAAGGAATATAGAGCGGAATAATAGCAGCTGAGGCCCAGGAAAAACTCTTAGAGTTTAAACTGCAAACTATCGTGCAACGTTATCGGAGGAATTATGCTGTTCCCTCGTAGTAAAGCAACTGAAATACTGAATATGTGTCCACTGCATTGACAAATTTTGGTGTGTAGTTAAATAATAAACTGTTATAAAGGGTATTGGGAAGGGTTGTATAAAGTATAAGGTAAATGCTTGAAAATACGAGGTGTGCACGGAAAGGCATTTGACAAGCATGCGAAACGTATCGGCAGGCTTTGTCGGTCGTCGGGAAACAGTAGGCTTTTTATGACTAGCCTTGTATGTTATGCGAATTGAGAAAAAAGTGATACCGAACTGTAGGCAGGGTTACGCAGAACTCGTTAGCAGGAAGGTTGTGGCAGGACGCCTGTGAAAAAATAGTTTCACACTCCGTCTACTGTGAATTTCAGTGCATACACCAACTTCGTCAAGTATTTGATTGACACTTATGCAATTTACAACAATTTATCATACGATGCACATTAACTCTGGTAGAGAACATCTACGAATAGTTGGGAATCGAAAGCAAGTTGAGGCGGTATCCCTCGTTCCGTCTATCTCTTGATCAGCTCATCTTACCTGAATGATAAATGCTGCTTTGAAATCGTCTTGCTGAGAGCTTTTCAAATACATTGTAAGAATATATGTTAAGTTATTTTTGTTTTGGGGTTCTTACGTCTCACTTTGATATACTAATTAGCTTTTATTTCTTTTACTAATCCTTCGAATACCGGAATTCGTTCAGTCGCCTTTTATAGCCAAATGTCAATTTAGTATCACCTACCATTTACTTTACGAGATCAGTGCAGAAGTGGGCGAAAAGGTTTTAATAACACGTAATAAACCTTTTTAACAAGATACTAAAAGTTAGGCTTTCTTTTGTTTAAGAAGACAACGATATAAACCAATCATAATATGTTAAGTTGAATACTAATCAGATAGAAGTTGTTTTGTATGGATCTGGAATATAAACACATCATATTTGGTGTTGACAGTATATGTATTTTATACTTCGTTATATACATAATGAATTAAGAAATATATATATATATCAGGTATTTATTGGATATGTTGCCTATAATTTTATTAAATAAATGTTTCATAGTAGATTTCTAATGGTTTTGATGGGAACTATATCGTTTTCGTAATTAGAACGACCATAATTCTTAAAGGTATATCAGTTAATAAGATTTCATTCTAAGATCTTTAACTTCAATGGAAAATCTTCTTTACTTCATCTCTTGTGGTGGCAAGAAAACGATGATGCCTAAGTGTACAGTATAATTATCCTTCATCCAAAAGTTCCTATTGATGGTTAGCTGTACGTTTAAATATTTGAGTTTTAAATGTCGAAGTATTAGTCAGAGTGACAGTAATAACAAATCAGATATTCAAATAAATTATTCACTGTGTAAATTAATAATCAGCGAAAGATAAGATAGTTCATTTGGACATCTAAGTAACAGGGAAATAAACTAAATTGAATTGAATTGAAATGGTCTTTATTGAAGCGGGCGAGGTTCAGCCTATGGCTGCTCTTATGGTCCCCTTATGAAACATGTGATTCGTAATAACATTAGAAGGGGACTCAGGGGAATGTTTGCCAGTAACTGATGAGGAAACGTATGTTCATTATTTTAAACACATTCCATTAACTAGATATGTTTGCAGATTACGAGGTGCAAGTAATGCATTATTACCTCTGTTGGTAGAAATTGTCTTACAGGTAGAGGAGAGAGGTAACAAATGTAGATTATCATTAGTGATTGTGGTAGTGAAATGAAGGAGCCCTATACTAGACAGAGATTGGATGGATGTTATGTGGCCTGATTAGAGGAGTAATACATTCGCTACAATGGATATGTAGCAAAATAATATTAATGTTTCCCGTGATTCAAGACAACAGGAGATTAGCTATATTTTAAGGAAATTTACCGATTTTTTCAGGGGATATTACTAAACTGATTATTGGTTACTCTGTACACATTCCAGTGAAATAAGGTGATATACCTAGGAGGTTATGTTATCAAACCCTCCCCCCTTTCGGTCTCTCATGTTCGGCTCAAGTTTTCCAGAGATTTATGGATAATCTATTACGAGGATTGGATGGATCCCTATGCTATTTGGATGATGTGCCGACTTATTGTTGAACTTAGGAAGAGTGTTTTTAGCAAGTAGAGAAATTATTAGTAAAATTTCAGCAACATAATGTTAACGTGAGGCAAGAGAATAGTCAATTTTAGTTCCAAAAAAATATGTATTTAGGGTTTGAGGTTAGCGACGCATACTTGTTTCACCTGAAAAGTTGAAGCATATTTTAGAGATGCACCTTCAGAATGTAACACAGTTAAAGTCCATTAACACATGGTGGCATTTTATCATCGTCATGTGATTCGACTTACATCTAAAATCCCTTCTTTATATGGTCTACTCAAAAAGAATGTTTCTTGGTCGTGGATGAAACAATATGACATAGAATTTGTAAGGCTAAGAAAGGTTTGTCGCATACCGAAATGTTTAATCCGGTCGCCAACATTGTTATAATGACTGATACATGTGTGTATAGGGCAGGTACTGTGTTGTATGTTACAACCGAATAGATGGTCAATTAAGAACTGTCAGTTGTGTTTCATAAACTATACCAAGCCGAACTAGCTCAATTCGAAAGAGAATCAGTATGCGTTATATTTGCTGTAAAAAATCATCGATTTATTTTTGGTCGTCGTTTTCAGATATTGACTGATTCGTTACCAGTAAATATGATTTATGAGAGTAAAGAAACACTTATCACAGCGGCTCCACGGCTTCAGCGTTTGACTCTTTTTCTTTTTTCACATGATTATCAGAGATACAAAAAAGTAGAGGTTGCCGATTTTTTTATCAAGGTTCCTATGAATGGGCAGACGGGTGGTAGTCAAATTTCTACGGATTATGTTACAATGATTGTTGAGGAGTCCTTGTTAAATAGTCAAGTTATAGAGGTCACGAGTGATTACAGCAAGTATTAAAATGGGTTAAAGATAATTGGACTGATAAATTACCTGAAGCTCTACAGTC
Source organism: Lepisma saccharinum (assembly GCA_022664845.1). Taxonomy (NCBI): domain Eukaryota; kingdom Metazoa; phylum Arthropoda; class Insecta; order Zygentoma; family Lepismatidae; genus Lepisma; species Lepisma saccharinum. The sequence goes on from JAGDQP010012684.1 coordinate 7,711, forward strand.
ACCAGATATGAAGTGTTTTTAATACAAGAAAGGATATGTAACATCACCAGATGGATGTTTAATGATCGGGTGTAGGTTAGTAATACATCGTAAATTGAGACAATCATATCTACAATTAATCCATGAGCAACATCTGGGGTCTAACAAAGTAATAAAATTGGTCAAGAATTTGGTACGGTTGTCTCATATAGATCAAGAAATTAAGGATTTTGTACAAAGATGTTTTCCTTGTCAACTGATGCAACAAAAACCAGCAAAAAGACATTACTCTTGATGGCCAATATCATGCCATGAGTTTCAGAGTTCATCGTGGCCATGGAAAGTGGAATGATAAGAAATGTTTGGTCTGTGTTGACATTTATATCAATTTAATATCACCATGGTTTGTGAATTCGTCCCAAACTGAAGAGACATGTAATAAACTTAAGACTAGTTTCAATATGTTTGGGTACCCTAAGAACATTGTAACCGATAACGGTCAACCTTTATCTGGTCAACTTTTCGAAATGTTTTGTGCTACGCATATCATTAACTTAATGCATTCAGCAACGTATACTCCCGAGAGCAGGGGGCTGACTAAAAAGGGATTCAGATAATTAAGTCGTGTTAAATAAAAGGCTTCTTGAAAGTAGACACCGATTAACATTAAGTTTGGCTCAGGAATGGTTGTAGGATATACTAGTTGCTTTATGGTGTGTCTACAAAAGGTTAAAATAAGTCTCCTATATCAAGATTATTAGCCTACGAGCCGAGGACCAGATATTCACTGGTTAAAGACGGAATTACATTTAAAAGCTTAATGTTAAGATTAATACTGGGATGTCAAAAAACAGTCCAAAATAGTGTGGATAGTGAATCGCCGATGGCCTAAGTTTATTCAAGGAGTATTATTAAATCAAGCAGGTCAAAATACATAATGGGTACGAGTAAATGGTCAAAAGAAAACGAACATAAATAACCAGATTCAATTTCCAAAATACGATTTAGTGGTGGATGAGGGAACTGAATATTCCGGTTGGATGAATGACCCTATAGGAGTGACTATTAGTCCAAGAGTAGAACAAGATAGAGCGGTAGTACAACGCAAATCACAGAAATTGAATGACAATAGAGGTTGAAAGATTATATTTTATAATTGAATTGCTGGTATTGATACTGTTTAGTGCGTACTAGTTTTGAGTACAGATGTCGGGATCTGTTACAGTTTAGTGGTTATGTTGCCATCCTCGATCTGACCATAGGGAGTGGATGCAGAAGTGGACGACAAGGTTTTAATATACATGTTATAAGCCTTTTCAACAAGATACGCAAAAATAAAGTTTCTTTTTTTTAAGAAGACAATAATATAAACAACTCATATGATGTTGAGTTGAATACTAATTAGACTACTTTTTTATATAAATATGTAATATACACACATCATATTTAGTGTTGACAATAAATGTATTTTTAGTTTCGTTATACGTATAATGAATCAAGAAACATATATGCCAGGTATTTATTGGACACATTGGCTATCATTTCATATCATATTAAGTATCATTTCATATAAGATGTCTGATGATATTAATGGGAACTACATCGTTTCGTAATTAGAACGATTATGCTCCTTGAGGGTATATCAGTTCATAAGATTTGATTCTAAGATCTTTAACTTGGATGGAAAATCGGCATTACTTTTTAATCAGGAACAACATTACTTAGCAGGGAACGAAATGCCATGCTTAAACATTACAAATGATAATTTGTCAGAACTTAGGTTAAATATAGTAATACATTAGATGGATAGTAATATACAGAGAAATATATATTTTTTTTTAGTTCTGCCGTCGTTTGTAGCCTTGAGCAAAAGACTCAATAATTTCTTATTTGAATCATCTCGTCTAGTTCCAATTACTCGACAGTTAGCCCTTACACTTCGATCGCCACAATACACTCCGTTTGTACTTAAAATGAAACAATATTCGTATTGACGAGTTATACGTTCACGTGGGATTGGAACCAAAGCCCCTTAACAAAATAGGCCTACCACTATGCCGCTATTGCCATGCAAAACAATTAACCACATCGTTATTCCGAACAATAATTTAATATTCTCTTCAAGTACGCTAAAAAGAATCTTTCTTGGAACTTTTTGTATATTCAGTTCAGATTCCCGGCCATCCTCCAAGGAAGTGACAACAGAACTAGGAAATGACAATCTTAAATGTGAGAGTTTTAAAAGTGCGGACGTACATCACTTGCAGTTGACGATCTACTAACTTCTCATTGAAAAAATGAAATATACAACAATTAAAGAAAGGATAGTATCTTCTTGAAAAAAAAGCATATTGAAGCATGTCTGTATCTCATTTACTATAGGAGGAAAACATGACTACCTCGTTAACGCCGCAAAAACCACGACTACAGGTATGTCGACAAGTAGCTAGGTTTGTATGGCTAAGGAAGCTTTCAAATTAAGTGTGTCTCAAGCATATAATCTTTCAGGTGTCTGTTTGTCACAATTCACTTTCCATACCCACTGAACCAAAGAAATTCTTATTCGAGAATTTCGGCAAAATTATAACTTTCAATGAACGAATACATTTCTGAAATTTTGACAAGTGTTACTAAAACTATAACGTAAATATTTCTCATATTGCTACGTTCTTACCAATGCTACCGCTGCACAGCCAAACTCTGTTACATTGGGCCTTAGTATCAACTTCATCCATTCTAGAAGACCGAAACGAACTTATGAAGGCGAAATTTGACAGCAAACTCTAACTGTCATACTCGATGCGTCGTATTTATGCACCTACCATTCGTGTATTCCACTACAAAAAATAGGGTGTCTCTAAAAATAAAAACTCGAACAAAATGTGTGGTGTAGACTATCCCAGCTGTCCTCAATTCGCATATTTGTTGTGACCTTCACTGGATAGAAAACATGAAATTCTACATGAAATTCAATATACAAAAGATTTTCCTCAATAATATTTATAACCTAGTGTCGTCCCCTTGCTTTTAATTTGTTCTAGAAGCCGTTTCTGTCTACTTCTAAGCTTCAAATTTACTTATTATTGCAACGCACTTCTGAAATTTTTAAATTCACAGATATCTTAAAATAAAAGAGTTCACTTAAAAATAGCAAATAAAAGACATTCTGGAACAAATAAAGGAAGATAGGTCGACCTAAAGAAGATAGAAAAGAAACAAAATTAACATTAAACACACACATAAACCACTTAAACCACAAGGTTGGTCCAATTTTACTATACTTTGACCCTCTCGTCATATGCTGGTGACTCATATTTACTAATCGTGAACGGTCACATCAACATCTCAAACCATCTTCCTAACCCTAGTAGTTCCTGAGTTGAAAGTTTTCAATTGGCCTTCTTAGATACTATTAGGAAATGTTAACCCTCCTGTATTCGAGACGCGCTCATCCCACTTAGCTGTTGTTTGTGTCTTTGAAATGGTCTCATCGAGACCTTCCAAACGCCATATCTACCAACTGTGTAGTCCTAGTACGAGTACCTAAAGTGTCAACAGAAGGCTGGAAAAAGACTTGATATATAAGTCTTTGAACTCGCCGTGGCAAGACTTTTCCAACGACACCTCAAACACCTTCGTAGACCTAGTAATTCGTGAGTTGAAGGCTGTCCACAGATGAAGCGAGCAGTGATATTAGGCTTCCCAGCTTTTGGTATTCCGCCTAATTTCGAAGAAAACATCTCATTTCAAAGGGTGAAACGGGACAACGTATGGGTCATAAAGCTATCTATGGTTTTAAAAATGTTTATTGTAGCAATAGCTCAAACATAATGGAATATTTTACTGGACAAAGAAATTATTTAACCGTAGGTAAATTCTCATACTGATTCAAAACGTCTTGGAACTCTACCAGTCCTGTCCCCTCCTCTAATGGGGAAGTAACCTTACCAAATTCTCGAGCACACGCCCCAAATTTAAAACTAATGTGCCGAAACAAACCCTGCATAACGCTACTTACATCTTCTCAATTTTGACTTTACACCCTCCAAACTGAAAATCTTGGCACAATTCATGCCTACAAGCGATCTCCTTCCAAGTCGACACAAGCCTGCTGCAATTCGGTTACGTGAGTTCTTTACAACTGCATTCTTCGATTGTGAAATTTTTCAAGGAAAGTCTTTGGCATAATGTGTATTATGTCTAATACTAATGTTGATGTCATTCTTTCTCCGTTGAGGCAACTTGATTATTCTAAAGTATGTCTTCCAATGACGTCAGACACATATTATTTTGTGACTACTTTCAATTAGTTATTCTGGTTAGAAGTCCAGGAATATTTTTGATTCGAATATGGTTTTATGTTGCGTTATGGTAAGTCTACATTAGGCCTTGTTAATCAACATGTTTGTGTGCGCGAGGATAATCTAAAGACCGTGACAATCTTCAATTTTCACTCCACTTATACCGGGTACGTTTATAAATTGTCACGGTCTTTAGATAATCCTAGCGCGCACAAACATGTTGATCAACAAGGTCTAATGTAGACTTACCATTAGACTATATACATTGTTTGCCAAATCCAATGTTTAGTAAAGTTATGATCCTACATAATATAAAGGGAATGCTGGTTATCACAATACTAACATGTTTGTATGAATAAATGTCTGATTCAAGGAATACTTAGGGAGTCACGCTGGATGAAAATACTACAAAATATGGTAACAGTTAAGTATTCAATATATGTTGCATAGGAATGTTTTTCTTGAAATTTCTCCTAATATATTGTTCAGTGAAACTCATTACTGAGAACATATCCTCTACTACAATTTAGTTCTGTATACCGTTTTCTGTTGAGTTTTAATGTATTTTTCCCGACGTATAATTGGAGCCAAATTTGAATGTTTTGTACGTGTCTTGCAAAGTATATTTAATGCAATAAATAAGTGTTTCTGTTCCATTCTGACATTCAACATTGAATAGCAATGGTCTGTCTATTTTTATTGATGTGTTTGTAGCAGTAGATGCATTGGCACATAATCTAACCTATAACTACGTGATCTAATTCTTACAAGATCTACTACTAGATTAGTTTGCTTTTCTTATTTGATTTTGTCGACGTTCTTTACTTTCAAAGATCATAGCAGTCATAATTTCCTAGACCCTAATTATGTGATAACGTTATTAATCTGAGTCCTAGGAAAAGCACAGTTATTTAAAAATTTCAGATCGAGGTACTTTATGTAAACGAATAAAATAAACGAAAATTTTATAAATGATTTATTTCATCTCTGCATATACGTATATATCGACGAAAATCATAATGAAATGTACTTACTTCAAGTTGTATATTAGCATGGAAGAAGAGATTTTCCTGTTTTGTGTAGATCTATGTGTAACAAAGAACAAAGAGGAGATTCGATTTTTTCGTATTTGTGCGCATGTGTCAGTGGAGGAAAAATTAATCTTCAGAGAATACAATATAGCCTAAGTATCCATTTCTATTTAGTCAAGCTATAAATATGCTTGTTTGTATTCCAGAATATTTTGCCCACCTTTCTGCACAGATCGTTATAATCTCTACACCTCTTTTAACAGTAGCTGGATGTACGATCTCATCCATTCTCTCTTTCCCTCTCCTCACAGTTCCCACGCAAACACAAAACACTTCATGTGAAGTGGATGTGCCTCGCTACGAGAGTGCCTAAGTCCGAAGAATAATGCATGAACCAGACCACCATTTGTTAGTTTTCCACAGCAGCATGTAAAGCGCTATGGCAGACAACGGTGGTCCGAGTAAAGCTTCTGTTCCGGCAGCTAGCAGAAACTAAGCTTTATATGTGACCAGATTCTTTATTAAAGGTTACGTGTATGTTTCTCCCAATTCTTGTCATTGTTTACTCCACATACTTCTCTCTCCATAGCAACAACTACTCTAGCCATGAGTAAACAATTTAACTTGTAATCTCGTTTTAAAATAGCTACAGTAAATTTGAATTCACTGATACTGAAACATAATTGTAATAATGAATTTAGAGAACTGAAATGATTTACCTTTTTATATGTTACAATACATTTTTAATTAGTACCCTTCTGGACACTTAAAACTTTCATTTTAATTATAAATCTTCTATTCTCCTTTTCTTGGATAATGTTCAAGCTATCTCGGGTACCGATAAGTATCGTTCATTGAGTACCATCTCATCTGGTCATGTTTCGAATTTTATTTAAGGCGTTTAGGCAAATTTGGCTTAGACCAGATGGATGATAATGCGAGAATTCCTGGAATAAAGAAAGTGAGAGCCCCGAAGAAACCCACGCATACGCTGTTTGACCACTGCAAAGCCCATATGGCACAAACCGAAAACGGATTGGGACCCTCACGCACCAGAGGCGTGCGCTCTACCACTGAGCCATCGCAGCCCCTCCTCGTCATGTGTAACTATATACTCTGTTACAACCCACCATACATATTTTTGCGACATAGAATGGAATAATAGGTTTTGTTTTGTGGCAACATTGAAAAATAAACAGAAATATTTTTGCTTTTTATATCACTAGAAATCGATCTAGAATCTCAAATGTTCTAGAGAAGCTCTCTAAATTAACGTCAATGACACGAATAACTTCTCAAAATATATTCACAAGAACCCTCTTTCGCATAAGAACACTCAGCTGTCATGAGCAAGATTTTGATTCAAATGCAAGTTCCAGTTTGGCATTTCATTTTGTTCTACGAACAATGATGAAATGGTGATTATTATTATGATATAAGCAAAAATATGAAACTTAAAGTTAGATAGACGTGCTGGCTGTTAATATTATACTTCTTACTCCTATTTTTCGATGTGTAATGTTTACTACCAATCCGACAATAATACAAATGCAAAAATAATAGAACTAAAACGCCCATCCGTTACTGCGGGGTCAAAAGTATTATGCAGTTATTACATTAAATATTGGCATCAAGTTTACATGTTAGGACCATTATTATTTCTACTTCTACAACAACTACAACTTCTACCAGCACAAACACCGATACTACTACTACTACTACCACTAAATGGGAGGCTAAGTTAATAGGAAATTGTAAAACTTTGGTTGGGAAATAATTTTAAACGAGAAATGGATGAAGGGTAAAGAAAGATACAAGACCAGCTAATAAATCAATAGTTCCAAAATATCAAAATTTTGTCTGTTATGAGGCTTCCTGTCTGGTTTGTGTTGAAAACTTCCGAAAAAACAGGATTCAAGCGAATTTTACTATCTATGGGTGCATGAAAATTGTGCTGATCTTAAAGAAAATGCTAGATTTTACAAATGTTATGTGTAGAAGTAAAAATGAACATATACAAGTTAAAAATTAATTTGCAAATCAGAAAACCATAGTGTGCGATACTACGCTTCAAATTTCAAATTGTAAGAACGTAATATAGTTCAAATTTGTCTGTTATTAATCCGCTATTAAATTTTGTCTATTTACAGTACACTGTAGTTATTTTCCAATGAATAAATATTTCAGAAATTCATTTTAAACTCGTATTCCCAAAATATTTACTATATTATGTCAATTCAATCTCTCTATGACAATATTATCTGCGACTCCTACCGGTAACATTCATTTCATTACCACTACAACTTGTGCTTTCACTACTATCACTTGTACTAGATAACTGTTGGTTTAATATTCATAATGAAGTCACTTTTCCATGGAAACATTAAATAAAGTAAAATTGTAATATGGTTAAAATAGACAATACAGTATATGCTCCTCTATCAACACTTTAATATTAACTGGAATATATTCAGTCGTTCACACAGATGCATGAACAGGAATGTAATAATTGAGTCTCATTACACCAGGATTGCTAGTTCGTTAACGTTATAACATGGATAAAATTTTCAATATAAATTTAATAATTGTGTTTCGTTACCATGGAAACAGTAATTAGAAACAAATATTGTAATGCCATAGACGTGAATGGTACTTCCCTGCATGGGTATGGAATTTTAAGTTTGGCTGAAATCTGTACAATTGTTGCTACATCATGCTACGTTCTAATAATTTAGTCTCATTACCTTGAATACTTTAAATATGGTACCTTATATTGGCGGACGAAGTTTTGAGAGAATTGGTTTCTGACATTTCTGACATAATAGTTAAATACTGTATATAAGTAGTTTATTTAGACCCTACTTAATAAATTAATCTAGTTTCTATGGAAACAGATCTAGTAGTAACTTTGAATTCAGCTTAAATGTGTATGATTTTCTAATATTTGATCGAAATCGGTGATGAGGTTTTCTTCAGACGCGCGAAAAGATGTTCTATTTAAATTAAAGTTTTCACGGAAACCCAATCTAGCATTGTTGGATTAAGCTAGTTGGAAGGCCTGAGCTTTTGACTCCTGTTCTGGGCCACTGACTCTGTTAGGGCCTTTGTTACTTATCCCGTGTGGTCGTAAGGGTAAATGATTTAATTTTGTGGGGCTTCTGAAGCAGTGTGTAACCCAAGGTCAATAAACATCTTGTAACTAATGTTAAAAAAACCTCATACCAAATATACAGACGCAAATTCATTTTTGCACAGAGAAGTTTTGTGGATTTTTTTAACATAATGAAACTGGAAATGATTATTATTGTTGCTACGCAAACCGTCATGCGTTAATGAAAACGGACAAATTAGCGATCGTATTTCTCATATACACACTTGTAAACAATACTGGAAGTACGCATTGGAGACAATGCAAAAGCAGTAAACCAATACTGACTTTTAATTTTCTTTCATTCAATCGCCCACATCAGGATCATTATTAGCGTTCTGTCGATAGCAATAGGTCTTCAAAACATGCTAAGCACTCTCAATCCACCCCGATCTGGCGCTTTTCTTTCTGTCTCAGAATATTTTTTTCTTCCTTAGTATTGAAGGATTTTGACTTGTTTCTTGGTCTGTCTCATTCACTCTCACCCACACTTTCAACTACATCACTTATGTTAGTATACTAACTCCTTGCAGCCAATATCCTAACCAATTTCATCTTCTTTGTTATCTTCTAGTCTTGCATTCTTATCTTCTAGTCTTGCATTACTCTCTTCAGCACTTCTTCATTACAAAACTTAAAATTCACCTGCTTTTTCCATTGTCCTCCACGTCCACATTTCAAAGGCTTCCAATTTTCTTGTTTCATTCTTTTTCAAAATCCAGGTTTTGATCCATATAACTCAATACTCCATACAATACATTTAACTAGCTTTTTCCATAAATCTTTATTGATCGGTCCAAAATAAGATATTATCCTTTCTAGTCAATGTCTTTTTTGCCATTCCTTTTCTCAACTTTATATCTTTTATACATTTCTTATTATTACTTATAATGCTTCAAGCTGGATAGTTGTTCTACTTTTTCTCTTCCTGTTTTCATTAAAATTTAGTTTTTAAGGCCTTTAGGCAACTCTGGTTAAGGCTGGATGGATTATGAGGGGATGATTGGTGGAATAAAGAAAGTGGGAAGAAAAGGGAGAACCCCGAGAAAACCCTCGCACACGGTGTTTATTCAACACAAAGCTCATATGGCATGACCAGTTGAAGAATTTATAAAGTGACTGTATATGAGAGAGCGACTCATGTTCTTTTTCTTTTTTGTAATGCAAAAACAAATACATTTTTTTATTTTTTTAGTAGGAGTTGTTTAAGAAAAGAATGTCTTTAAAAAGTTTATAATTTGTTTTTAATGATATAATTTCGTATAAACGAGAGTTAAAATTTTGAAGAAATAAAATTGTGATGAGAATTTTCCTCAATAATTGCGTTGTTTATGCAAGAAATATTATTAGTCTATCATAATTTTAATTATTCTTGTTTAAGGAATAAATCGAACAGCCAAAGATAAACTCTTTTCATATAATTAATGGAGAACAATAAATAATAAAATTTGGTAAACATGTTATTGTTTCTTTTGAATTTTTCAGACGATTTCAAACAAATTTGTAGATCATGAAATGGTTAGCAAGTCATCAATAAAATAATCTCATCACATTGTAGAGATTTGATTCGTACCTTATACCATGTGTAGAAAAATTGAGTCTCTTTTTATGGGAATAAATTTTATCACATTATTGCAATTTGTTTCATTCTCTATACCACACGCTGAAAATTATAGTATATTTTGTTTTTTGAAGAAACATTTCAGTGAAATCAAAGCACAAGAGTATTGGCATCAAAAGCAGTTTTCTCAGCTAAACTCGAATAAGAAAGACAACCAAAATACTCACTACACAGCTTTCTACTAACATAACTTACGTGGGTATGAATATTTGTGTGGTTTTCAGGTTTATCCTTCCTAAGGCAAACTAACCCCTGTGGTTACGTTCAAGCACTTAAAATTGATTAAGATAAAGGATAATAAACTGGTAGGAGGTTTGAGTTCTGCTGCAGTCATTTTGGTTGGTAATTTCCTCAGTTTAACTAGGTAAATGTCGGGATAATACCAAAACTAAAAACCTTGCTTTTCTTACCTCATCCCATTTCCTGAAAAATTGTTAGATGATGAACTGGGATATAGACCTGAAACATACTTGTTACAGATATCACATCTCTCCTAGAGATAACTTATTTTATTATCTTTTTTCTTTACATCTTGATTCTTTACATTTCCTTGCAAAAATGTTGGTAGGTATCCAGTGCTTGATTAAGGAATGTAATAGACTCTTTAACATATAGGAAGATACAACAATTGGCAAGAATTCACAAATTTCATTGGATCCATGATGGTAGATGGTTTACACATGCAAATAGATCAGATAAACAATGTCCTAATGTGTTAACTACAAAACAACTACGAACACGAAATTACTTCCTGCCTTTCTGACGTCCTGCACACGAAATAAGATCGAGTAGGGAAGTAAAAACATGAATTAGTGCTGGTAAGCCATTAAGGAACACTTAAAGCTAGCGCTGCCAACTCTCAATTGTATAATTTGGTAATACATCTACAATAATGTGAAAAAAATAAAACAAGATTATGTTCCTGACGAAACAATATGGTTCCAAATGACGCTATTTGAGAATGGAATAAGGATGATTCCCAATGTTAAAGCTACTCACAGCTATTTAACATGAGAAAACTATCGGTTTGCTTTCTGTACAATTCGATATAACCAACCCGTTACATTAAAAAAAAATCCTGGTATCTGTGCTCGTCGTTTGACATATTTTGCAACTTTAAGAGATTGTTAAGCTAAATTTTGAAATGTCATTTCTTTCCAAAATCAACGATAAGATTAACATATAATGTGATAGTATTTTTCATTACGGAGCAGACAAAATAAAATATTGTTCCTCAGAATTTGAGATATTAAAATTAATTTATATTGGGGCTGCCTGGTTCATTTTTATTAACACGCTATCTCGCCATGAAAGAAAGTAAACACTACCACGTACATTTTTAGAGATAAAGCTTTTATACATATTATTTGCATTAACAATAGCTTGAATATCTCTGGTTTAGAGGTGGAGCTTACAAATTTCAATAAACACTAAGCAAAGGCGTAAATTTTTACCCTCCTGTTTATTCTGCCTGGAATTTAAGAATGCTGGAATGATATCTAAAATAAGAACTTGGCTGCTATGCTCTCGACCCTCTGCTTCAGAAGAATGCTCGCGGTGCGGTGTTTGTCATACCAAAGAATTATGGCAGGTTTCCACCAATTAAGGTAGCCCAGACAGTAGTTGAATGAATAAATAAATATATAAAATAATAGAGTAGTATTATTAACAGTAGTAATAATAATGTAACACCGGTATTGCCCTCTCTTATATGGTACCTTAGGAATAACGTAGCAAAGGTAGAGCAATTCAAAAGTGGAGGATCATATCAATATATTTTGGTAACACACAAATACAGGCAGTAAGAACTACCCAGGCATACTGACAATGCGTCAGTTGAATCATTGATATCATAAATGCAATTTACTCAATAATACAAACACACAATAATGCAAAAATCTCAATCGCAACAATATCACTAATACACAAATACATGTACAGCTCGCAATGGACAAATATTCCCAACTCAGCTTCTACTGGTTAGTATTTGATGTTGTGGCTAATATATGGGATGAGAAGGCAGGGTTCTACGGTGTTTGAGCACATCTCCAAAAACACTTCTAAAGTTCTTATTCACAGACTCGTCACCGAAAATATTGCCGAATTATAAAGACTATAAAGTTCATATCTGATTGTAAAGTTCCAGTGTCACACTATGACTATTCGTCACGAAGTTACTGTCAATGTTAAAGTCCAGAAATGAACTTGTGTACAATAATAGGATTATTAACAGACCTATGATAATAGCACTACCGGTATAACTACGCTTTAGATACTAACGAAACTGCCTCCAGACTGCGTCTAGAGTGAGCCTCGACCAATTACGTATTTTTCTGCTCGGTTGCCTTCAAGGATGAGATAACAGATTTACTTATAATCTCACTTATGCTGGAAATCGGAAAGTCCATGATTTCCCAGACAGAAAGGAAGTATAGGGAAAATTGAATTTGGGAAGAAGGAGGAAATGAATCTTCGTGGAATAAATAATTTTCTGGGATGTGATCCAAGGTTTTCCTAAATTCATAAACTAGATCCTTCTCTTGAATCCACTCGATGACACGTTTCGTTGTGACTGTCACCCATTACTTATTTTTGATTCACGTCAACATCCCCTTGTACTTTCAGAAGGGAGCCTAACCTGACCTTGCTTCTCATCGATCAGTTAATACACGTAATATATTGTCTGTCCTTCAGTACCCAATTTTAAGACATAACGGAACTTGACTTTAAGATGCTCTTACATATTCACAAATGCTTGAAGGTTGAGATCATAATTCTTACTCATATATTTTACTGTTATTTATCACTGATTCATTACGGCTCATCCTAGGCATGGCTGGATATTTCCAATCTTCTTAAAGATCACTTGTGGACATAATACAGAATATTTCCCTTTAAATGAATCAAAAATTGATTATTAAAAATGTTTTAACATTTTACCCATTTTCTTAAATCTCTCACAATAAATTAATGCCTTTATAAATATATGGAGGCGAAGGGCCCTGTGTTTGAATCCCGCCTGGGGAATGGATGTATGTGATTGTGGATTTTACCTAAAACGTGAAGGATAATCGTGAGGGACAGAAGTCAAAAGTTACTAGGCTAGACAAAATATAGTTTCCCACATGGAGGCGCTCTGGACCTACAAATTCTTCGAAAATGGCTCTCTAGGGAGCTAATTTACTTTTGTTCACAATTGTAAGAGTTTTTCTCTCCATGTTGAAAAATTGTTGATGCATTATGTGTTACGGAAATATATTGGTATTCCCTCCTCAAAAAAAAAAAAAATCAACAGATCTGTAAATAATACAATCATATTATGTAACTACCTCTATTATACATATCACATATACACAGTCTCGGACTGGCCAGGGCCGGAATTCCGGCTGGGGCCCCACCTTCAATTTCTTTTTTTATATAAGTTTTTAATCCTTATGTAAGTATCTACAACATAACAAAAAGAACCACGAAATTCGGGTCTACATCAGATGTATGTCACTGAGTATTCCCAAAAACATCAGAAAGATAACTGTAGATCTTACTACGTCCAGAAGGCCCCCAATACCTTACGGGCTCCTTCCCGAAGATTACTGCGATGCCCAACAGAAGTAGCATTTATAAAACATGGCACATCCGTCATTTTTCTTTCAATTATGATGATCATTATAGCCTGAATTTACAATAGAGCAAGCAGAATGGGGCCCCTTTTCTACATCACAGTAATTGAATTTATGTTATCAGTAGGACTAGGATAATTACACATTTTGCATATACGTACATATTTAAGAATTTTTAACGTAAAATGAATATTTCATATGCAGGTGCATTATGTTCGAAAATAAATTGATGAACATATTCCTGTACGCATACCAACACCAAGATTATAATGTATTACTTTTCTTCTTGTTTGTCTTTATCTTTTCTTTGCCTTTTTTTTCAATTTTTTTTCTGTTTTTTATGAAATGTAGTAACTAGCCCATTGTCACGTCAACAATCAACTAAGCAACACGTGCAAGTTTATTATCGCTTGTACGCCTATTTTCCCCTCCGCTTCAGTCTACCTTGCGCCGTGCAAAAAGCGACAACCGCTTTGTAATTCTCAATCAGACACTTTTCAGAAGAACAGTGGTGAGTTAATAATTACTGATTGCTTGTTGCTAGTGTTGTGAAGTGTCGTGAACGTGAAGTGTCTGTCATGAAGCGGTCGTATAAGAGTGGTTACCAGAAAAGACGGGAAGCTGAAAAGAAAAAAAAGAAGTTGTGTGCCTCGGATCCGAAGCAAATGACGGGATCTATACGACTCCTACCGTGGGACCCCAAACTTCTCTTCCAGCGGGGGCGGGGGGGGGGGGGGGGGCAGTCCGACACTACATATACATACATGAGAGAGAGAGAGAGAGAGAGAGAGAGAGAGAGACAGAGATTTAGGGAGAGAGAGACCACTACAATACTGATGTTTTAATCTATATTTCTTTCTCCAAAATTGAGCAAGTAATCGGACAGTGTGTGCCTCCTAATCCTTTCGATTTTTGAGAAATAGATTCAAAGTAAAAAACAATAAAATACTGTGCTTATAGTGAAGTAAATAAGGCTATAAACAAAATAAAAATTAACTTTTAATAGCTTGTACTTTTAATAGCTATACGACAACTGCACCAATTATGTTGCCGTTTTGTTTTCTCATTACTTCTGAAACTGGGGGGAAAAAGCTAATTGTGGAGCTTGTTCCCTATGTATTGAGTAAATATTATCACAGCAAGAAAATGCCTATTGCTCTGTCAAAATACATAGAGATCACTTTAATTGAACAATTCATTCGTTATGCCAGTGTGTCGTACATTAACTCTCACTTGGACTTGTTTTCATTCCTTTGATAAGGAAGGAAAGACATTCAGGTTTATTAATTTTAATTGGATATAATTTCTCATATTGATGTCCAAGAATGTTAAATCTATTAACTTTATCCACAACATATCCTGGTATTTATATTTCTTTCCAAACAGTTAACAATTGTTAACTTAAAAAAAACACGTTTTATTTTCAAAGCTTGAAAAATTCCATTCCAATCCCATTCGAATACACAACCCAACTAACACAAAACGCTTTAACTTATATTAATTCTCTCCCACTAGCACGATCGACGAAGATTTTGGTATTTGATGTTCTGTTAAGTATCGTTGGAGAAGTAGTCCTTAAAATTTATATTCTGAATCTATTTTTATTATTTTGGATTGATACATAAACGTTAATAGGGCCGTTTGTTTTTTCAAGGTGGAAGTGTCATTGCTTTATTGAGATGTTTCCTAAATTGTGTCTTATCCTAAGCGCCCTCGTCGATTATTTGGCTGTAGATGCAGATGAACGGCAACTAATTTTCACAGTTTACAAATAAGTACTTCGATAATGGATGCCGTAATTTATGTAGAATTTTCATAAACGTAAATTTACTGTTGTACATAGACATTTTCGGGCACGATATCCAATTTATTTTAAACAGAATCCAATAGTTACTATTGACATTTATTAAACATCAATGGTACCTATTCACGGTTTATCGAATTCCATGAGGATAAGTTTTTGGTCAGAAGACGAAAGAGCGTAAGTATTATTACATTGGTCTCTTATTTACACCCATGCTCAGATAATTAAAAAAAACTGAAAAGGTGGAAAATTCAAATACACAACACTATTAAGTTATGCTACACTCGATGGCTGTGTAAACTGAGACATAAGTCCGGTGTCTAGAAATTATGAGTTCAAATGCTATCAGGGCCATGGAAGTTTGTAAGCTTATTATTAGTATTAAGATATATGTTGGTTTTCTCAGCCGTACGATTTGAGCTTTTAAGACTTCTCCTACTGAATATTTTAGACCAACCCCTCCACTAATTGTTTCTTAGAGGAGAGAAAACTTGTATTCTACCTCTATTATATGATGCCTGTTTTCCTTCATTATTTGCTCTCCAAGACATTGTAAGGATGCGGCATAATTTTTATATTTGACTGAAGCCCCTTCCCTCTTGTGGCTGGGATAATTTCGCTCCTTGATTACATAATGAAGACACTAGCATAAGCTACTGTTCAATTTCGTTGTATGTAACCCTGCCAAGAAATTGGGCATTTCCTCTTAAAAACCGTAACTTTCGCATAAACTCTTGAATTAAGGCCTCTTCGCTTATCATTGAAGTCCGAGTAAGGTCCTTTTCTGGAAAGGTAGATATATTTAAGAAATGTTCTGGCATAATTGTACAGTTGGCAACCCTGTTCAGAGGTAGATATTAAACTTTCATTAGAAGGAGAGGTGCAAAACAAGAATCTAGGGAAAATGGTTAAAATATCGTTAATCATTGTCTTGCTTCTAACAAAACAGTAAGATTAGTCCAAAAGAAACAACTACTGTCGACAGGGAGATAGTTCTGGACATAATATTTACTAGCTACTACTAATGTGATTTTTTTTCTGTGTTTGTTACCGTATGTGGAAATATGCGTTTGTTTACGTGTTATCATCATCATACAATAAGCACATTAGTCACCCACGAAATGATCAAACATCCGCCTATACATACAATTCTTTCAGTCATGCAAGCGTTCTCTCTCTCTCTCTCTCTCTCTTTCTTTTTTTCTCTCTCCCCGCATTCTCTTTGAATGACTGAGTTGTCTACAGCGAAGTTAATAAATAAAAGTTGTGACCGACCATGTCATTGACATTGAAAACAACACGCAATGTCTCCATAATTCCTGGTGCGCAGTTTAATGTTATCAATTGTTCTTAGCATTCCGTAAATTGTGACTATATGTAATTTACTTGTTTGAATGTATGGCCTAGAGCAAGTAAACGGAATGAGTTAAACTTTCAGATCTCATAGTTCATATATTAATAGTCACAACGCTCATATAT
This sequence comes from Lepisma saccharinum, assembly GCA_022664845.1. Taxonomy (NCBI): domain Eukaryota; kingdom Metazoa; phylum Arthropoda; class Insecta; order Zygentoma; family Lepismatidae; genus Lepisma; species Lepisma saccharinum. The sequence continues at coordinate 24,691 of JAGDQP010012684.1, forward strand.
TTATTCTATAAATACATTAGAACAGAGTCCAGAGATGATGAACTCTTTAACTAAGGCGAGCGTTATTACGTAAAAGGAAGGAGGAAGTAATCAATTTGCAAACTGTTTGATAAATGAACTGAAATTCCAACCAACGAGACCCAGGTTCATTAAATATGAATCAAACGGGGTGCCAAATCGCTCATTGTTCAAGTAGGGGTATTCCCATTGAAGATTTTTAGGCAAGTTCACTCTGATATATTGCTGGAGAACGAGAAAATTGTGATGATTTAGCTATTCTACTTTGTTTTTGTTTTTTTCGTATATTTCCCCGTGCCTATTTAAAATCATTGCAGTAATATGTCTTACCCGTTCAATTTCATATCAACATTCCAGGCCCAACTCATCAGGTCTACGGTCTTTCCACCCATTCTCTTCCATCTTCAAGGTAGAAACAAAATAAACGTTTCCCTAAAATCATCTACATATGCTTCTCTTTGAGAAGTTCTACGTTGCCATACACTTCTCATTCATTTGGTTATCATAAGCACAATGACACTTGTCCCAACAGGACTCCTACTGTTTCGACTAATGTCATTAGCAACAATAAAACTACTTTATTTTACTAACCCATACCTTTTTTATTGTAATGCGGAAAGTCACTTCTTCAGCGTCATCAATACAAAAATGATAATAATTTTCATCATAAAAAAATCTGAACTTTATGTTTCTGATCAAAGATCTAAATAATATCAGAATTATTCAATATTAATAAAGAAAGAAATTGAAAAGTACTTTTTAATCCTTCTTACACTACCCTAAACCTTAGTTTTTTTTATAAAAGCAAATGTCTTCACGAAGTAATAAACGTAAGCATTTAAACTCGGTAATAAGAAGTAAGTAAAGCTCTGTTTCGATTTCGCATTATGCACCGAAGTCCTTTCTATATTATTTTGTTTTTATCTTATCTCTTCTTTTTCTAACTACGTAGTTACTCTTGATAACTACGTAGTTACTCTTGATAACTACGTAGTTATACTTGATGCTAACTTTTTCTCTGATCTATATTGGTATATTTTCTTCACTTCCAGTCCTTTTAGAGATCAAAGATTGCCTTCCTGCAGTTTCGAATGAAACACTACATAGTTTCTAGGGATCCAGTGGCAGGTAGAACAAGTTCAGTTTGTGATGATGCCGAGAATTCAGACAAAGAACTGTGTGAATGTCGGAATGATACATCTATTACTGTCAAGATTTTCTCTTTCCTTCTCGAACAACCATTGTCCTTTAAAGATGGACTATAAACGCTCCGAAACTTATAAATTTAAATAAGTATCATTATCTTTTGATATACAAAGAAGTAAATTACACTCTTACGAAGAGCAAGGTTCTCCAAACAAAACAAAGTAAATTCACTGACTTATTTCACAATAACTTCTTCTTTTCTGATGTATTTCCATCTTCAATTACCCCTGCATGAATTCCATTATTTGCATTAAAAATATATAAATACATATTTTTGTAGTTCCAGTACGCTTTACAGACAAATCATTGGAACAACGATCCTGACACGCATAAAGTAAATGAACACTTACATCTTTCAGGAAGATCTCTTTCCACTAAATATAACCTTACAGATTAACGCTGTCTAATTAAAACCCTCCGCTGTTAAATTTTCTTTCGCTTCGGGGCCCTCTCTTTTGGAATCCTTTTACTGACATAAATTAAGTTTAAGTTGGCTGATCAGATTACCCTGTAGCGTTAATTATACCACTTTCAGCTGTTTTTGAGCTTTTCTGCATCGAATTTTTGTTTCATTTCACTCCCATAATATTCCCTTCCTTCTTTTTATGTCGTTTAAAATTACTCGATATACAATTTATGTGGTTTTCTCTCTACATCAGGACTATCTTCTTCTGCTTTCCACAAAATTTTACTGCAACGCAAGCTAGAGGCTAAAATAGTTAAAGGGAACTAGATACATATATACCAATTTTAAAGTTAAGAGGAAAAAACATGCTTGAATTTGGAATTGGCAATCAGAGAGTTCTTTAACTCTGAGTTAGGTGAAAACTTAAAATAAATAAATGTCATGTTATACGAAGGTATTGAATATATATCAAAGAAGATCGAATGAGTTAGTGAATAATAAAATGTAATGTTACTACTGTGATTTTCTCAAATTTCGCTACAAATGTATTTCATATCTGTCTTTATTTTATTAAATTGTATTTACCGCCTTGATGCTCACAAAGTGAACACAGGAAACTACCTAGGACGTATTCATCTTTGGCAATGACTACAAAATGAGCTGAGCGAGTTGAAGTTTATGGTGCGAAACATTATTTTGCCGGAAGTAATAATCTCGTCGCAGACACAAATTAATTTTAAAGAGAGTATTTCACATCTAAGTAAACATAATAGAAGTAATATGGGCGAAGAAAAACAGTAAGCCTTAAAGGTTGCCGGTGTTGAAATGTATTTTCTAGGTAGTGGAAGGGAGTATTTATCTCCCAATATATCTTACGTTTCCTTAAGCACGTAAGGTTTGACTACTTGAGCTACAAATTGTTTACTCCACCATGTTCCCCTATTTCCTACGATGGCGGAGTATAATTTGTGACGTCAGATTTCCCCCCAATCTTATAGCAGTTTCTTTTTATGGTTGCAATTATGAGGAACACGTCGTTTATTCCATATTGATATGAGTATAAAATTCCGAAATACTCAAATATTTTTTTTTCAAGATCGCGGCCAGAAAGAATGTGATGTCACAAGTTTTCCTTATTCACATAGATCCATAAGGTTCGCGATGCCATTCTGAACTACGTTTCCTTTATTCCATCTCGATATGACTAATACAATGCAAAATATTCAAATTTAATGATTTCGCAAAATGGCGACTTGTACTTCTTCTATTCGGATTGGGTTTTATACTTTCGGATACAATTGTGAGTAAGATATCGTTTACTGAGCTTTTATACGACCATTAGAATGCGAGATATTAAAACTATAACCGTAAATAACTGACGTAACATATATGTTTCTTTTTGCCTCTAAACGTCATATCTTTCGTTATAGACGCAATGTGACAGGGCCCCTAAACACTTTACATTTGCTTATAGATGCAATTTGCCAGAGAGGCCTTAGGCTTCTAAACGCTTTACCTCTGGTTATAAACGCCTTACCTTTATCTATAAACACAATATGACAGAGTGACCTGCGGCCCCTGAAAGTCTTACCTCTGATTATGGGTATATCATTATGTGGAGTTTCGCTGTAATGGGCTTATTGATTCCTACATAATAGTCTATTTAATAATTCAGTCTCATTACTATGGAAACGTTAAAATATTTTGATATAATTGATGTGGTTGAAGTCTGAAGGGTTGAGACCTCGCTAAGTTTGAAGCAAATTAGTCTAAACGTTCACACATGAGGCGCGTATTTAAGTTTTAGTAAAAAAGTCTCATTACCATGGAAATGTTAAGAATGTGAACGTTCTGATGCTACTAAGGCATGGAGGATTGCCCACTCTATCAGAATACCACGTTTAAATGTTATAGGTCTAACCGTTCTTGCTGAATTCGTGAAAGTCCTTTTCGCTTTGATTACTGTTACCATGGAAATGAAGCAACTTTTGGTTAATTTCTTGTTAGTCTATAAACCTTCTCCTCCACAACCACTATCACAGTACATAGATTTCCGATCTTTGGTTCAGAAACTTCGGAGGAGATCGATTTCAAAGGATACGAAGGGAATGTATAAGATCTGAGCGAGCGAAAGCAAGCGAGCTTAATAAATATTATATTCTGTACTACTACAGGACAACTAGATTTCAAAATTGGTGGAAAACGCACGGACCTTTAGAACTTTAGGTAGAGACCACTAGGTTTACATAAATTCGAGCCAGTATGTATAATTTAAATAAATATTCTAGGATAATATTATAATATTCTAGGATCATTCCCATAGCTCCAATCAATAGGAATTATCTTAGTTTTACAAACTGATTTCCACTTCTGACTTTGCTACTCCCACTGACTCTACTATCAGTACTACTACCAGTTATGGTATTTTTTTCATCCTTTTTATATGACGCTAATATGAGTTTAATTCATTCTTATTGCCTTGAAAGCAGTAGATAGATAAATACATTGACATACCAAAAGTTTAGAGTTTATTTCTCTTTATCGTCGTGCTACATCTACTTTGAATATGTTAAGGTGAGTCGTCAGTGATTCTTTCTTACTTTACCTATATAAGATTCTCCTTTCAGTTACGTTTGTGGTATCTTAGAGGATAACTAAGAAAAGTAGCAAAGCTGGGCTTTCTAGTGTCCTCCTGCAGCTCACGATATTAGGCCTTAACCTTTCAATATTGCCAAACAGCTGATTTAAACTAGTAAGCGTAAGTGCATTAAAACCAATACTAAATATAATTAAATTTACAGTTGGTTTGTTATTATTTTTGTTTACTATTTTAATATTTATAACAAAGAATTAATTATATTCAGTAGTACTTCTTAACGCAATTTGTTAGCCAAATTTTTCCCTTACATATTAAGTAATTATTTTGAATTGTATTCAGCAACAAAATATTCAATCAATTTTATTTCCCTCTTCCTTTCGGTGATCATCTCCGCTAGCCGCAAGAGACCTATGATTAGTTTTTCTTTAAATATCTCAGAAGCAGTCGAAGATGTTTGTACCAATTGCTGCTAATATCCATTAACTGTGCTACTATACACAAATTTTAATGTATAGAGCCAATTGTGTACGGACTTAAATAATCATGAAATAAATATCTAGTCTTGGCTCAAGCCTTAGTTCCTATTTCTTATAGTAAGAAATTTATGGTCATTTGAGGCGTCCATTTCCGAACGAGTCCTTGTCCAAGCGCCATGTTGGAAAATTGACAAAAAAAACTTGTTATAGACTTCTTTCTTTTCAAATTTGTGGCAAATGTGCAGCTATGTATCTAATTGGAGTCTTAGTTTACCAACATTTTACCTTCTTGCAAAAGGATTTTGGGAAAGATAAAATTATATACAAAGTTAACTGTCAATTATGATTCTGTACTCTATTTTTTACGATAATTAAATGATTTTAGAGGCTACTTGGAATCGCAGTATCTTACAAATGTATTAGATAATGAACTCAACATTGCCAATATCTTAATTTCAATTTATTTAGACAAGGACCAATGTGGAAATGGACGCTTCATTTCTTATAAGGAACTTAATATCTTTGAGAAAAAAATGGTCTTGGGTTCTCACATTAACGTAGGTTAACACAAGATTACAAATAAATACTTGTGATCATCAACACTGTGTTATTGGTGTAAATATTGCATTTTAACTTCTTTCTAATCTCAAACTGCAAAAGCTTGTAACGTAACTGGACGCACTCTCTGTTGTGAAAGTAATAAAATAACTAGAAGTAAAATATAGATGTAAAGAGGATACAAATAATAGAAGATAACAAATGAAATTGAAAAGGAACAAGATTATGACGCACAAGTGGAAAAGGAAACAAATAAATTTTAATATTTAATCTATATAAGGTCATGCTGAAGATAGAGAGAAATGAAAAAAGCATAATATTAAAGTTATAGCAATGAATACTTAAAGTGTAGTTTAAGAAGAATTCTATAAAATACTATAGTTTAAGTATTCATTGGTTATAGTACACCAAAGAGAAAGTCAGCAAGATATAAAAGATATTTCAAAGATTAGTGAATTCAGGAAAGTAGTAAAAATAGTAAACCCGAAAACATAAATAGAATAAATTAATAGCACAAACAGAAAGATATGCTGAAATTTTGACCCATATAAATGTTGGAAAAATAAAATTTTGATTATGCACGAATGTAATAAACGAAACTCATAAGTCTGAGGAATGAGTATTACATTCCTAAAATGACAAAGAACTAAAATATAATATCTGGTGACAGACGAATATAGAATTTACATAAATTTTAATCGTGTTAACGAGAAATACTATGAAAAAAATATATCCAGCTGGATAAAGTGAAACTAAAATGATAAGAGTAACTAAAAAAAGGAACCAGATTTGAGCAGTACAAAATTAAATAAGAAACAAAATACGGCTGACAATGAAGTTTTATTTAAACAAAAACAATCAACTCGTATAGAAGCCGAGTACGAGGGGGCTCGGATGCATAAGAACTCATTAAAAATCCTACTGAGTGCGGACCACCTACTTTTACTACTACTACTGATAGTAGTATTAATAATAGCAATAATAATAATATACGTCATTATTACCATTCAAAATTATTTCCCTTTTACTTCCTTTTAAGTCATAAACAGTCACCGTTGTGAGGTTAGCCCTCACTAGAAACCAAGTCACATGAAAATGATGTCAGTCGTTAGTTGATGATTGTTGATGATCGGATCCTATGTTTTAAATTAAGCAAATTGTGTGGGCTAAACGTACTTAGAAACTAACGGAAACCACACCACTAGACAGCTTTTGTTAATTTGCGTTATTTGTCGATCATAGCATACATTTTAGAGTGAGTTTATTGAGAGAGCTGATTTCACACTTGTATTTAGAATGGTCGGATTTGATAGATTTTCGTTAGTTGAGGCTATCTTGAAGTTAGTTGACCTTAATTTATATTTTTAGCACAATTATATGTTGTGCTCAGACTAAGAGACTAACGCTGCACTTGTAGAATTTGCAATGTAATATCTCCAACATCGCAGGACGTCCACATCTTACATTAGTATAACTATTTCATGTCCATTAGCATACTGGACATGACATAGACGAGCAATGAACGTACAGAAATGGAAGACCTGAAGAAGGTCTTCGTGGATGCCTAATGGATCTATATAACCTGTTCAGAGATTAGAGGCCCCTAAGATGGACAATTAGACCTCCACTAGATGTTGAACAAGTAGGTATGCTGAAGAGAGACCTTGTGTACGTCCAATATATGTACAGAAAATTAATATTCTAAAAACGGATATTGTGGACGCTCAATGGTCATGTGTTGGACATTGTGTGAACGTTCACCGGATGTTCATAAAATGGTTGTCCATGTGCAGAATATTGTGGATCTCGAATGAATGTCCAGAAAATGGAACTAACTGTATTTGAAATCATTTTTTTTATATCTTTCAGACATCTCAGTAAAGAGTAGGTTCGGGAAAAGAATTTTGGAAGGTACTCTGCTAGGTCCCAGTTTATATCATCCTGGCATTTACCTGGTGGAAATTAGAAAAGGTTTGGAAAATTTTGGGTCAGAATGAGTGGTTGTAGGGTCTACTTGTGGAGCACAAAATTGTTGTATTTTTTCCACCGAAAACCATGCACATATTGAACATTTTATCTAGGTCTTCGCAAACCTAATTAGAAACTGAAGAAGTTTCAAAGATAAGTTCCAAATATGCCATGAACGACAAAATAAATTTAAGGTTGAGGTTGTAACAAATAATACCTTTTTATTCCAGAAGAATTTTTTCACTTAGCGCCTAATAGTTAGACAACCAACATGACAGTACAAGCATGCGCCAAAACATGGTATGCCAGGATATTCATCCATTTCGAGAAAGAAAGTTGAGAAGTTGAACAACATCTAGAGGACCACCTGATAGATAAATAAAAATTCCATTCACGTTAAGTTCTAAGAGAGAGAAAATAATGCAAAGAAAAGGAAAATAATAATATCGACATCACGCAGGAATCGTCATTATGCAGTACAACAAAACATGTCTTGTTCGAACGCACAATCACACCCACACACACACACATTTTTTTTCAAGGAATTAAGCAGAGAAAGAGAGAGAGAGGGAAGGAGACGAGGAAAGAGCGAAAAAAGGAGAGAGGAAAATATGGAAATAAATAAAATTTTAACGCACAAGGATACGCAGTCTTTCATCCTGCTCATCTCTCTGTCTTTTGTTTTCCTCTCTTTATGAGATAAATTTCGTTCAGTAGCAATCGCGAACATCATTTACAGCGCTTAATTCCTTGAAAAAAAAAACTTGAAATCCAGGAGGGAAAGCGAACCAAGAACCTTGAGAAAGAGAGTCTCACACGATGACCACTTAGCTGCACAGTCTATAAAAATGTGTTGTTAAATCAGCCATTAAACTCGATATTATCAGCGAGTTAGCCCGGTTCCATTTGAAGTTTGAATTTTATTTACGGCCTTTAGGTATCTATAGGTCAACTCCATAATTCTGTTTCCATAAAAAAACATTTGACCTGTAGATCAAGATCAAGCACGAATAACTCCACAGTCTTGAGAACTTGCTGTTGCACCGGCATATGCCTCGAATTAATCCAGGATTAAAAGAGTAATTTTGTAAATCTACGAAACGATATCTAGTTCTTGAAAAAGCTGGTTGCATCTGTAATCCACTCGGGAATGACATCTCCTAGCATTGTTACGTAACACTAGTGCAGTAACGTAAGAGATAGTAGGCGTGAAGAAGTCCTTTTATGTCGTCTACGTATAGGACACAGTCGGCTGACACACGGTTATTTGTTACGACGATTGGATCCACCACATTGTAATCATTGCAATGTGGTTTTAAATATTCGTCACATGTTTTTAGATTGTCGCGGATATAATCATCTCAGACAACGTTATAACATCCCCAATGACATGGCGTCATTATTAGGGGATGAACCAGGTATGTTGCGGAGAGTTTTTAGTTATCTCCGTGAGACGGGTTTATCTCAGTCTCTCTGAGATAATTATGTCCCATAGCTGTTAAGTTTTATGTAGTATTATTTTATTTTTTGTGAAGGCCTATTTACATCCTTCACGTCTTTACCTTTTCTGCTAAAGACCATTTACATCTTTAGTTTTTACTACAATTTTATTTTTCTGAAGAGATTAGATCTTCAGCTTTTATATGCTTTTATGATTTTAGTTAACAGCTATTTTTAGACGTGACAAAGATAAGGGACTTCCCCCGTATCGGGACGGGCGTAAGCCATAGTGCTGTTACCGCCCATAAAATTCATTTTATCTTATCTGCAGTAACGTAAATACAACTTCGAAGTTCCCGGTTGTAAGCTCTGACCGTGGGTAAGTGGTTAAGCCATTGGTTTGTTTAGTGAAAGATAAACGGTATCAAATCTCGGTGGGTGCAAGTGATTCTTTTGATTTCTTCCAAAACATACTTCTATATGTTGATATGGGATATTAATAACTGCTTTCTTGCATCTTTCGTAGTTTATCTTAGATTAATGACCATGGTTAGGGTAGGTTAGGTAAGCTCAGGTTCGGTTATGTCTCTTTCCACTTTCATTTCTTTCCTTCAAAATACATTTCTATCTGTTTGTGTGATCTCTTACCTACCCTTAGCTAACACATGGCTACTAAGAATGCAAGAAAACAATCATTAATAATAAATGGGAAAACATCGTGACACATTTTGACAAAATTGGATACTGGAGCACAGGAATAATCCTTGGAAGAGATTCACAAAAGCTAAAGTTGAACGCAAAATTCTACGACTCTACTAAATTTGTAAAGTATAATCCAATTCACAGAAGTCAGATACGTCAAACTTAAGGCAACCCGGTGTGCGAATTAACAAGAGGATGAGGGGGAAATCCCCCTGCAAGTCTGCTTCTGGGCACACGTCTAATGCATAATATTAGATTTATCACGTTACGTTCTTATCAACAACATATCATCAACCTGTAATAATACCTTAGTTCGCAAACTGTGGCGATCTTAAAGAGTTTATCCAGGTTTTGTTCTCAACAAACACCGTGATGATACCATAAACTAGGCCCTTGGCGCATCCTTGCAGTACCGAGCGGTTGTGGATTAGTGGTACGCCTTGGGCATGAATGTTTGTGTGTGTGATTTTAATTTAACTCCAAGAATATCAGTCTATAAGGTTAAAAAGTTATATCAAATTGAACAAGTAAAACCCTCTTAGGATGAACAAAGTTCCAAAAAAGTTCTAGAGCGTTGGTTTAGCATTCTGAAAGTCCTGAGATCGATTTCAGCGGCCTACCTTTCTAACTGAGGTTTACCAAGATTTTTCCTCAGCCATACCAGGCAAACGCTGTGATGGTGCCTATTAAATAGGCTCTGGGCGTCTATCTTGCAACAGAATCTCCCGACCCTATCCCGGCTTGAACCTCAGATGGTTAAAGGCTTTAAAATGTTTTTTTTAATCCTTCGAAGATCCTTTTACCCTACCCTATCCCGGGCGAATGTTATGCTTAAACGACATAAATCAAATCACGCATACACACACATCATATAGTGTAGATGTGAATATACGAATATAATATACTTGGCGTAAGGAATAGTAAGGTCCCCCCGCTCATTCTTCATTGTCAGTTCTCAGTGGTAGAGCGTTGGCGTAGAATTCCTGAGGTCGTGGGTTCGATCCTAGCTTCGGACCATCCTGACTAAGGTATGTCCAGGTTTTTTCCTCAGTTACACAAAATGGGAAAACGGGATCTCTCCTATAACTATATGATGGTTTGAAAAAAATAGATTGTATGATGTATGACTGAAAGCGCGAAACTGTAAGTTTAACTTTTCTTTGCTTGCTCCGAATTTCGCAGAAAATTGTTTGAGGATTTTATCTGGTGGGGGAGCTTTATATGTAACAGTTTTCCGCCGAAATTACTCCTCACGCTCTTGTGACGCGTAGAGACTGCCTTTGTTTTCGCGCCACAGACGTGCTGCCATCTGCAGGTTGCCTCGGCAACTGAGCGGCTGTTTCCGCCAGTTGTTGAAAACGGTAAGGAAACGGGAAGGTCGATATTTTCAAACCTCTATTTTGTTATTTTTTTCGTAACTTGGACATGTATTGATTTTCTAGTGAATTGAAGTAACATTTCTGAAGTGCCTATGGTAATGTATTATAGTTATGTGAAGTAGTAGTGATAGTAATGGATGGATAATTTTGGATTCGTTCCCGTTAATTTAGCTCATGTTATATATTGGATTCGATCCCGTTCATGTGCTTGGAATAACCACCATCTTGATTACTTTTGTAAATTTAAATTCTTTGTTCGTGTTGCTTTTCATAAATTCAGTTACTGTCTCGAGTTGGTCTTCAACCTCGTGTTTGATATTTTTCATGAAAAGCCGATATAATATTTGTGTATTCGTGTTACATGTTTCTTGTTTGATATTGGAAGTGAATATTGTAATTTGTAAGTATATAAGCAGACTGCTTCTGCTTTATGTTCTTGAATTAACTTACTTGCCACGTGTAATAGCCAATAATGTATTTGGGTGCTATTGGGCAAGAATTGAGATTTCGAGTAACTGTACTTTAGTGAGAAACGAACCAAGCACGATCACTGAAAGGGATAAAATTATTAGGACATATTCGTTATTGGAATCTAAATCTCCCGTGATCACATGTAGTGGTAGTTTTCACGATCACTTGCAAGTAGCACACTCGAGCCGGGATTTGAGCAGTGGTTCGTGTGGTGAAAAAATAAGTAAACTTTCTGAAAGATCATATTTTTTTCTCTCGTGCAGCGAAGTCAGCTGTTTATAAGAGGCACGATAAATGATGTTTAATAGAAATGTGTAGGTGATATTATATCAATTCATATATAGATTATTTTATTTTATTTGCTAGTGTTACTATTCTGTTAATGTGTAGCTGTGATTACGTGAAGTACTTTGACAATAAATCACGTAAGTTAAAAATTGAAACTGCATGCTATTTTATTCAGAAATCAATCTACTGTCTACAAACACGCTCTAATCTTTCTCGCAGCATTAGTCTAGCCCCAGGGCGGATAATTACTAATATCTCAGAATGCATTAAGGCGTGTTCGATGTTCATACAAGTATCGCCCTTGTACATTATCTTTGCATGTCGGCGTGCAGTGGGGTATGGTAGCTATTCGTGTAAAATGTTGTTGCGGGTCCTTAACCTAGTGCATGCTGAGGTGTGGAGTGCTATAGGTATGTATTTTCTGGGCACTTTAAACTGGAGGTTAACCTCTGTTATTAGTGGCATAAAGCATCAGCATACTTACGTAACAAATTACGTTACATACATATTTATATAGATCTCTCTCCTAAATTCGCCCATGCTTTTTCAGTCAAACCCATACCTTCGTTTATCACATCTTCATGCGAGGGATCCCCACTAGAAGTGTTCGGTTTGTAAAAAGCATTTTGATTTTCCCTCGTTTCCCTTACACACATTATTTGCAGTGGCATCAGTTTAGTTAAAAGAAAAGAACAAAAAAGGTGCTTTGTTTCTTGTAAGCAAATTCTTAGAAATTGCTAACATAATAAATATTAGTAATGTATAGTCTAGTAAACTTTAATTTTAAGCGATTCACTAAAAGTATGTTATTAATTTATTAAATGAAGTATCTAAAATTAACGATTATTGCATTGTTTATAAATTTATTTTTAAACACATAGAACTTGGCAAAGAATAGCGAAGGATCCCAAACCAAACCAATCCCTTTCCAACTTTCGTCGGAATAATTTTTTGCTTGTTAATTTATCAACAAACGCAATACAGCTTCCCATCAAATTGCAAATTGCCACAATTATTACCTACATCGTGGCGAGTGGCTTTGATTAGTTGTTTCCTCATTATGATCACATCTGGGTAAATTTGGCCACGTGCATGGGCGGATTTGTGGGGGCATTGCCCCTAGTCATTTGAGAACGACTCTAAATGTGTCATTCTAAAAGATAGCTTTTACAGTAATTGCCCCCAGGGTCTCAAATGGCTTTCTTTTAAAAGGGTTTATGGGGCACAGGTGGCTACCCTGTTGTATATGGCACCTAATTTTTTGGCCCTCAACATGACTGTTATCTCTTTCGAATAGACTATGCTTGATTCAGAAGTCCGTTTGACACGTTCATGACCCTTCCTTGTAAGATAGTCTACGAAAGATGCAAGAAAGCAGTGATTAATACCAGATATGAACATATATAAGTGTGTTTAAAAATAAACATTTGCACCCACCAAAATTTGAACCCAGGTTCTTTCACTCAACAAACCAACGGCTTTTCAAACCAACACTTACCCACGGTCGAAGCTTATAACCGGGGATTTCGAAGTCATATTTACACTGCACTTGTATTACGTAACAATGCTACGAGATGTCATTCGCGGTGGATTACTGGTGCGATCGGCTCCTTCAAGAATTAGAACTAGTTAAGTAGATTTACGAAATCACTCTTTTAATTCTGGATTAATCCGAGACTGTGGAATTATTCATGTTTGATCTTGATCTATCCGATCAAATGTTTTTATGGAACCAGAATTATGGAGTTGACCCATAGATACCTAAAGGCCGTAAATAAAATTCAAACTTCAAATGAAATCGGGGTAATTCGCTAACAGTATCAAGTTTAATGGTTGATATAACAACACATTTGTTATAGTCTGTGTAGCTAAGTTGTCATCGTGTGAGACACTCATTCTCACGATTCTTGGTTCAATTCACCGCCTGGGTTTCAAATTATTTTCTTCAACGAATTAAGCGTTGTAAATGATGTTCGTGATTGCTACTGAACGTGATTTACCTCATAAAGGAAGGAAAACAAAGACATATACTATATTCTTTGACATAGCGGAGCGTTCTACAATCTATGGTGGCCAGCTCTAATGAGAGAGATAGAAAATCTAAAGATCCATTGAAACATTTAGAAAGTGATTTCTGTAATAGAAGAATAGAAGTGAGTACGGCCGATAGAGTTGTGGGATGCCCCTAGGGTCGGGTCTAGGGCCGATCTTCTGGGACTGACTCCAGCCATGTCTGGAGATGCTTAATGATCTGCAAGAGGTAGAACAGATGGTAGGATTACGAACTGGCGGTGGTAATAAAAGGAAACAGCAGATTGGATATAGATAGGAAATCTAACGTAGTCACAAGAGAAATGGCGTCATGGTGCAGTAATATTAAATTAACAGTCTCAACAGAGAAAACAAAATTTGTACTATTTAAAGGGAAACTTAATCTTAACAGATGATCCATAATCAAAGTCAATAATAAAACAATTAAGAGAGTAGAAACGTTTCAATATTTAGGTCTAACACTTGACGAAAGGTTAAACTTTAGAAAACACACCGAATTAATATCAAGCAAATCAATTAAAATAGCACATCAACTAGTAAACATTATGACAAATGAATTAAGAATACCGATCAATTTTTTTAAGCTGTACCATGACGTCAGCATAAGATCTTTAGTCGGATACACCGCCAGTTTCTGGAGCCACCGGATGGACGATTTTAGACAAAATTAAACAATAAACTGCGCTCAAAGGCAGCTTCTGATAAAACTCACAGGAGCATACAGAACAACGCCGATGAAGGCAATCCAGGTGGCTGGCTACTACAACCCTGCCATTGCACCTATAAGCCAGAAACCTAGGTGCTATGTATTGGATCAAAAAGAAAAATAACGAGAGTCACTAGGATACTATATTCTCCTGTGGACAACAAGCAGGATGTGCAGGAAATACTAACCAATGCATGGCATGATTTATGGCAAGAATGCCCAAAACTAGAAGATTGTATAGTATAATACCGGACGTGGTTAGCAGGATTGAGCTCGACGTGGAGATTACGGGAGGATTGCTACCCTTCCTCACGAGACATAGATTATTCAGGCAGAAACTAAAGGACATGAATATAATAGAGAATAACTTGTGTCGCACCTGTGGGTCGGTCGCTACCCCGGAACACGTAATGTGAAAATGCGAAGAAACAGAAAACCTGATTGGGCGAACAAAGAACTCTCCTGGAAGATATGAAAGTGGAGATTGTCCTCCAGAGATAACCCAAAAAGTAACAGAGTATCACAGAGGGGAATTTATATCCGGGGGCGACCGAGGCCGGGCGCGGCGAAGCCCAGATGCTGGCCAATAGAAAACAGGTTACGGAGCTGATACTGCATGGAGAGAAACGTCACGCTGCCCTCGCGAGCGAAGCGTGTGCGCGGCCGGTTCAACGAGCGTGAACATCGCTATCAGCAGGCGGGATGGAACAATCCGAAACTGAATAATACGACCTAAACAAACTAAAAATAATCTAATAACTAAACTGCATCTGAAAAGGAAAAATAAAAAAAAACTAAACTAATAACAGTGCATAAAATCAAGCTAAATATATAGAATAATGATCAGTGAATATGAGTAAAAGGGAGTAAGTGTGTGACCGCTGGAAACTAGCGGTGTCCTGTTGGGTATCTTGCTGCAGGAAACCGGCAGCAAGAGATGCTCAAGTTATAGTGTACGAGTGTGTGAGTGGTGATGGGAGGCCAAATAAAACAGAAGACAAAAATAAGAAACAGAAACTAAATGCGAGTGACCTGGAATCCGGGACACAAGCATTCTTAAATATATTAGCTATAAGTGTTGTGTGTGTGATGCGAATGTGACTTGAGGAACAAGGTTAACTGCGTGAGAGAAGGAGGATGGAAACACAGAACGGACCAGCAAAAACTTTGTGAGAAAATACCAGTAATACTAATGTTGGAGTCCAGCTTCTTTTCCTCACAACTTTTTCTTATCATCGCAGAAAAAGAAGAAGCCATCTTGATTCGACGTCTATTTTGTTCTGTACCTGTTTGTGTGTGTGTGTCTTGTTCTACATGTTACATGATTTTTTGTACAAAATAGCAAATAAAAATATAATGGTAGGGCATCCCTCCTAAGAACATTCGAAAATTAGGAACAAAGACCAGGATAACATTATGGACGCCTGGTCCAAAATCCGTCCAGCACCACCCGAAATCAAGACTGAGGGAACCATCGGCAATCCGAAAATCTCTAGGGATTGCCCGTCCGAAAATGGGAAGAGCGAACAACTGCTTGTTGCGCACGCCCTTGGAAGTGCAAAACCCATTTTGTGCAAAGAATTCATAGAGACAGGGTGGAAGGTGGATCCCCAAAATGAAAAATGAAAACATTCTTGAGCGTTAAAATATCATTTATTTCCCTCTTTTCCGTCTTTTTATTTCCTTCTTTCCTTTATTTCTCGTTTTTTTCCCTTCTTCCTAATTTTTATCTCTGTCTCTCTCTCGCTCTGTGTGTGCGTGTGTGTGATGTGTCTTTGAACAAGACAAGTTTTGCTGTACTGCATAATGATGATTCCTGCGTGATGTCCATATTATTGTTTTCCTTTTCTTTGCATCATTTTCTCTCTCTTAGAACTTAACCTGAATTGAATTTCTATCTATCTGGTGGTTCTCTAAGTGATGCTCAACCTCTCAACTTTCTTGCTTCAAATGGATGAATATCCTGACATGCCATGTTTTACAGAATGTTCGTACTGTCAAGATGGTTGTCTAACTATTAAGCGTGCACTAAAACAATTCTCTTGGAGGAACACGTATTATTTTTTATACCTGCAACCTCCATTTACTTTTATCGTTAACTGTACATATCATGTACATATGAGTAAAACTAGTAGGTATACTGTGATTTCCATTTGATGTACGTATCACGTATATATATTTATACATGAGCTATACGTTCAGATTTAAATTGAATGTCCTTTGAATACATATGGACACTTATTTAATGCCCGTGCCAGGTACTGTCTGGGGTATGCCTTTCATTTCTGGTGCATGAACTCCTTGATTCTTTCCCAGCTCTTACCATGTGGGGCTTGTGATGTTGAGTTTTCTGGAAGTACTCCCTTTTCTTTTTTCGCCAAATTTTCCATCTATCAATTCGATACGAACCAAAGTTTTCTAAAAAGGTCTTAAATGAAAATGAATTTTAACATTGTCTAATTTAATTATTGCAGATTTCGAATGTTCTGTAAATGCATGGCTTCCCTATATGTCTATTCTCTTCTGCACAAGTACACCATGCGCTACCAATTCTGACATAGTGGCTTCAAGGTTTCTTCCTCAGTTAGCAGGCAAATGTTAGAATTATAATGTACCTACAAACTAGACAATAATCGACTACCTTCCACATCCTTACCACTACACTATCCCGGACCATGAATACTTGAAGGCCATAAATAAAATACAAATTCAAATCCAAATAACTCCCAATTGGCGTGCACAATGCCCTTCAAATGGACGACAATTTCCTGAATATCCAATGGATATGCACAATCTTCGTCTTAGAGACATCCATTTGTTAGACAATCAGTGGACATCACCAATGTTCTGTCTTCGGGACATCCACTTGCTGGACATCCATTGGAAGAATCTATCGAATAGCATGATTTTCATTTCAACCCGATAATTCAAGTACAAATGTAAAGATAGCCCTCACCAAAAGCGCACTCTAAAATGTATCCTGTGATCGTAAATAACGTCAACTAATGACAAGATAGATAACTTAGTTCAATTTATGTGATTCTATTTAGTGATGTTTTCGTTAGTTTTTAAGTATTGTAAAGGTAACCGTGAAATTAGCCCTCACCTTGATCGAAAAAAAATACACCATCATCGACTAACATCAACAAACGTCAAGTAACGTGAACTAAAAATCAACTAACGAATGATATCATTATTATGTGAATCGGTTTCTGGTAAAGTTTCACTTCACAGTAGTTTAGGAGTCTTTTTCATCGATATAAATTCAGTTTAGGCTCATCGGTCTGACGAATTCCTTTTGCATCATTCACTACTTTAATATCGTTTTCAATTTTGCAGTTTAGACAAACAGAATTCTTGTTTCTAAAATTCTTGAAGATGATTTTTGTTAGGATGAAGAATCAGCTAGCTACAAAATAGTTATGGGAATAATGCGATAATTTAGCATCAAAACGAAACGGTTAAGAAATCAGTAGTGTAGTTTTTTCATGATGTAGACAGCGCTTTAAACAAAAGCCAAAAGTTACATTAAAGGGATTTAAACTTCCATTCTTTTTATTGGAATTTTGGAACCTTAGGCTCAGGTCAGGATAAGTTGGATGGTAAACTATATCGAAAGACAGTCGCCCATGGTCTAGTTAGTAGATATCATACCGGCATTTGATTTGCTGTTCAATTTGATGGCTTTGAATAAAAATCCACCCATTGGATATTTTTGTAGTTGACGCCTATGTTCGCAAATTATTTAAAGCTTTATTTTGCTACGTTCTGATGCTGGAAATGTATCAATAGCCAGGGCATGTACCTTGAAGGACCGAACCACGCATGAATTTAACTTAAACAAACAAATCTAGGCGGTGAGCAAAATGGTAACTAACGGGAAATGGCAGGTTGAATATTTTATTTAAATTATATACATTCAGGAACTGTTTTTGTTCCAGACGGCACTGCTGTGGGGTGTTTGTATGATTTGTTGTTCCTTAAAGCACTCCCGTTACACATGTGCCGTTAGATATGCCTCGGAAAGAAATACTGAACTCAATTTCCCGACAGCAAAAGGATTTTTGATTCTGTTTCTCATGAAACACCTGTTCTATTGATCTCTTTTCCTGCTCATTTTGTTTACAATACTTAAAATCGAATTGTCAGCAATATTATTCTAGTGACACTGCGTTTCTAACATAGTAAAACCTCTGAACACCACATTCAGTAAACAAATAAATTACACTGAAACGTATGAGTTATTTGATGTCCATTAGCCTTTCTTAATTGTTACCTCTCTTCTCTTGAGGTAACCTTCGACACCGTGAGTGGGGATTGCGTTAATTTTACCTGCATTTAAATCAACTATTTATGTTCTTAAAAAAAACCTTTTATTCAAAACATAACACAACAGGCAATATGCTTAATTACAGTGCTTGTGTGTACATTACAGTAATTACAAATACAAGAAACAATCATATTATTTCACCTGCAGTTCTTTTAAATTCTTTGTCAGTCATTCCAAATATATCTACATTAAACTTTCGATTCAATTTTGTTGTAGAAAGCACTCATTCTTGAAATTGGGAATTTATATAGAATTTCAGTCCTTTGAGTTTTGCAATAGAACGTTCAATTATTATCCTATCTTGTTTTAGTGTTCGGGACTTAAATGAAAATTTTCGGAATTAAATCAATACAATCAATTTAATTGTGTATTAATTTATACAGGAATATTAAATCGTTTAGATGCATTCTTTGTTACAAAATTTGTATATTAAAATTGCTCACTAATTCCCTGTATGACATGTATACCGGATATAATGTAGTTTTTCTATACACTAATCACTTCACAAATTTGCACTGGATTTTCTCTATTACTCTAACATGTTTCTGAGTCTTCGGAGTCCATATAACACAGGAGTATTCTAGCTGAGATCTCGCGTAAGGGTAATACAATTTTAGATTTTAGAGGTGGTGAGTCGAGACGTGCGGAGATCGTTGAGAAAACGGTAAATGTTCCCAGGTTTCCTGTACTTATTCTTAGTTATCATTGCAATGTGACGCCAAAAGTTAAATTTTGGATCGAAAACGACTCCAAGATCTTTAACCGTTTCAGCTTTCGATAGATCACTGAGACAGGAGAATCACTGCTCGATCTGTTTATTACAGATAACATGAACACAATTTTTACACATGGGGTCAGTGTGCCTGTCAGCACATCTGACCATTCTCTAATTTACCTTTCCAAGCAATTCGAAGTTCTTATCCTGACGAAACACATTATATCTCATGTCAAAGAATTCAGAATAAAATTGATAACAAACTACCAGTTATTATTATCATATCATAACTATTGGATAAAACACTTGTGTAGAAGTTACCGCCCATAAAATTAATTTTATCTTATCTTACTAGTGTAGAAATCATTGACCTCGGTACGCATTCCACCAACATTTTGCACACTGATTGAAAATTGTTGGCTACAACAGGGACTGCGAAAGCGCGGAACAGAGACTTTTCCTTGGAAAAAGAAATTCCACCAGAGTGCAATTTTTACCAAATTCTTGATATCAATATCAAATAAAAAATAGGAGTATGCAGAACACACTTATGTTCATCGTTTACAAAAGTAAAACGAGTCATTCGATACAAATCAACCAGTGGTCTGGAACTTGAAGTCTCTTAAATCCTAAATTTTTGTACATAAGTAATACTATTGATAGGGATGAGAAATACAAAATTTCATGTTTTTGTCACTTTTGATTTTTGAGTTATAAATTGTCAAAAATAAACATTCGACGGATTTTTGACGCGTTTTGAAACTTTTAATAGCCCGAAACTAAAAAATAATTTGTCATGGACAACTCAAATTTCCACCATTTGTAGAATTTCAAGAGCTGTAATTTGATATATTACTTCAATTTATCAGACCAATCTTTATATTTTCTTTTTCAAAAATAAAACAAATCTTGTTTTCAGAACAACTCAAAATCGATTTTTTTAAATATATGTTCAATATGCTTCCGATTAAAATGCATGTGCCAAATTTTATTATGGTTTTTCAACGTACACACTACACACACACAGCCACTTATGCCTGAGAGGTCGTGCATTCTATCCCAGCGGGCGAATATCTTGAATGAAGTTATTCCAGGATTATTCCTCAATAACACAAGGCAAATGCCAAGATGGCACCTTCAACACAGGTCCCGGCCAACATCTTACCAATTCGTCTCCCCCCATCCCGGCCTGGGTCTTAGATGCCTAAAGGTCATAAATAGAATCCAAATTTTTTAAAAAAATATTGTAAAACCGAACTAGTAAAAGTAGTCACTCCGACCTGATCTCTGTATTTTAAAAAATGCAGTAAAAACCACTAGTTTGAAATTATTTAGTTACAGTGTAATAAACCTACAATGTTATTATTACAATAAAGTAGTAAATGTGGTAGGTTTATTAGCCTATAACTAAATAATTTCAAACTAGTACTTTTTACTGCTTTTTTTTAAATACAGATATTAGCCTGGATTGATTAGTATTTACTAGTTTTGTTCTACAATATTTTTTATTTGAATTGTATTTATGGCCTTTAGGTACCTAATAGTCAGGCTGGAGATGGAGTGGTGCATTCAGGAAGATGTCGGCTGGGACTTACAGTTAAGGTGTCATCTATGGAAAAACTTCAGTCAGGATGATCGGTCACTGGGATCGAACCCAGGACCTCCCGAATACTACGCCAACGCTTTACCACTTTTTTATTTTTTATTTTTATTGCTGAATAACAAACAAAAATGTACAAAATGTATAACAATTTGAATTGAACTAGAAACACCAGGTGCCGACTAGGTTTTTCTCCTGGTATATGTTGGCAACGTCTTATTCTAGATGCAAACTTGATTTACTAGCTAAAGCGCTTCAATATTCAGAAACAAATAAGAGAACAAAAACAATATGAGGAATAAGGCAACTGATCCTCTCCTCTGTGCGATCTCCTGGACTAGTCTTGGTCACTAACTAATAGACTGCCCTAATATATTTTGCGGAAAGTTTTGTTCTCTTCTATAATTGTATTTTTTCACACTGCAGCCAGATTTGTGTTATTTATTGCATCACTGAAATAGGTTCTTTTTCTATTAACAACATGTTTAAAGTTTGGGCGGCTAACCAAGTAAGAAAAAAAACTTCTAGCTTTGGGAATATAATCAAATTCCTGGATTAGAAGAAAGTCTTGCATTGGTTTTTGCCTATAGTTATCTCTCGTTACTATTTCGATTAACGATTTCTATGTATTTGATCCAGATCTACTGCCAACATATACAGTCTGATAAACTGTGTCATATCTTATCCACACTGAAACAACACATTGAGGGTCCTTACTAAGGGTCCACACTGAAACAGCACATTGAGGGTCTTTACATGACTTATCTTTATTAAATAAACTATTTTTGCCAGGAAATATATCATAAATCATTTGAAAATATAAGTCATGTAACTGAGGTCTTAAGGTTGCGCTACGCTATTGGCTATTCGTGTTATTTTTTTTGACTAATGTTGTGTAAATTTAGTTTTTTTTTTCTTTTTTTTTATAAAAGAGATGTATAGTTGTTTCACCGCATGTGTTTCTACTGGCTGTTGAGCTTTCAGGGCGTACGTCATTTTAATGATCACGTCTACTAAGTAGGTAATGCGTTGATGCCACTTAAGGATATTGAGGAACAGGTCTAATGGTATACCCGTGATTAGCTCTAAAGTTCGATCTCCGATGCATGCCTAGTGCTACACCCTACTTTTGTATCTCTTTTAAATTTAAACCTCCGTGTGTTTGTTGTAAATATAAATCAATTCTAATTATTCGTAATATGCGTTGTAGTCAAATAAAGTATCCCGTTAATTTGTGATATTGCTCTATGTTTTTGTGATATCGGAAATAGCTAAGATAATACGTCCACTTGCTCAAAATAAAAGTGTTTATAAATCGAATCCTCGACATGATAAACTCAAAACAATTCTGACAACGTGTAAGTTGATGGACGTTTTGACCCAACAGTCGCTGATCGTTTTCCCCAGTATTTTAATTTAAAGCACCGTGATGCTTTTTTGAACGTACAGTTTTTCATGTTTTGAGTGTAATGTCATTTTTTTTAGTTTTGTTGGCATTTAATTTTAAAGTCGACAATTTTCCTTATTGTTGAATAATATGGTGTATTTGGTCAAGTTCATTGGGAGTTGAAATCACACAGTGTATGTCATCTAGGTACACTGTGGTTTTCATTTTATATTTATTACAATCCAGCCCCTACAATTTATTTTCAATGTTAGTAATAAGGAACGGAAATCGGATTACCTTGCTCAAGTCCGTGCTTCACTTTTATATTAGGTAATCGACGATTTCTTATATTAATCACTAAGCTTCAATTATTTTGCAAACAGGTTATTAGATTGATTATCCTGTCCGAGAAGTTGTATTGCCGTAGTAGTTTACTGAGAAACTTGTTGCTAATAACGTGAAAATCGTATTTCATATCTAAGAAGAGAATGGCCCACGGTTCTCCGAGAGCTCTGGCTCTATGAATATATTCCCGCATATTGGCGAGGGGGAACGCTGCATCCGACATGTCTTTTATCCCTCCTTGAGACTGAATCATTATAGTAGGTATGATTGGCGTAAGCCTATTCGTTATCACTTTATATTTTAGCGTCCATATTTTTAAGTGATATCAACCGAAATTTTGATTTGTCGCCCATGGCCTTAATATTTACTCATTAAGATTCCGCGCAGGTCACAGAAATTGTCCGGACATTTGACCTTGTCTCATATATATCATTAAAAGTATTCGTTACGATTGGTATAAGCTGATATTACATTGCTACGTAAAATTTAGGTGATATGCCATCCGGGCCCGGCGTAGCCGCTATGTGCAGTTGTTGAATGACTAATTGCACTTCTGCTTCAACGATAGGACTTTGTAAATGAGCTTTAGTATAATTGTCGATCTTGGGTAATGATGTAAAAACTCATTTGTGATTACTTCCGATGTCTGTGTCTGAGGATTAAATAATGTATTATATGTGTGGAATATTGGTATGGTATAGCCGCGACCCTTCATGGTTCACTCTATGTTGGTCGCGGTAAGAATTATTTTTACGGCATTCCTACGTTCCGTTATGATACATAAGTTATTGGGAATTTCCTTGATTCCTAAATACGGCAACTTATTTCTAATTATCTGACTTGCAATTAGTTGTTTGTGAAAGTTACATAGAAGTGTTTGTATTTTCTTTGTTCTTACATATACGTGTATACCTTGTGATGCTAACATATTATATTCTTTCAACGATTTATAATAATATTTAATTTGCATCAATAAGCCCAGTCTTTTGTCTTTGGTATAGTTCTTTTAGTAAAGTATATTATTCTTTATTATATAAAACCACCATTGTGCGGGTCTCGTGACCCGTACTGGACTTATTATAGCTGCATTGATGATATTGTTAATCGCACTTACATAATCGTGTTCGTTTAAAATCTGTTGATCCATAAACCTCCAATAATCTCTTTTAAGATGTGTTACTAACAGATGTGTTATTACTGCTAACGCTGGATTATGAACTGAGACGGGCATAGACATTATCTGCACACTGTTATTTTTTTCGTCAAGCTTGAAGTGGAGTATATATGGTCAATTCGAGAGCTTCCCTGCGCATACACATATATTGGTTGATGTGCGTTGGGATAACAGAGTTCAAAATCACCTTGTAACTTGAACAGATTTGTGAGATTAATAAGGTTAATGTGTGTGTTTTTTATTCAAATTGTGACCGTGTCGAGTTTGAGTCTGATCCCCATATTATAGAATAGTTTTTAACCACTGAAACTCACCTTCTATGTCCAGTCTAAAACAAAATTCGCTGGCATGCCGATTATTGTTCCCTGACGGAGGATGGGTGCAGATTATTGCCACACCCTGTTTAATACACGTCATAATTCGCGATGATGAATGTATTACAATGTTTTGGCTCGTTAGATCGCCAAGTATCGCAAGTGCGACAGCTTTGTGTTGTGTTAATGTATTTGTTGAAATCATGTTATAGTTATTTAGGGTTTAACCATTGTTTGGATATTCTTGGAAGCACGATACGTGCACTGTATGTTGATTAAGAAAGTTTTCGTATGACGCTTTGCTTAACCCTGGCTTGCGAGTTAGCCAGATTCCAGGTAATAACAGTTAGTGACATCCACACAAGAAACCACAAACGGGGTAGTTGATGACATGGTTCTCTTCTGTTACACTATATTTTGGCATCTTGATCGTAGCTTATGGTAACGTAACAGACTTACCTTGGAATTGTTGAAATAAACTCTAAACACTACTTGCGTCTGTCTCCGTTGGTTGCCGCTGTATCCCCTTCTGATATTCAGATAATTCAGGTCTTGTCAGTGGCAAACCTATGTTGATTTGAGAATGTCAATTGTTTTACTGATTCTACCTGTCTGTACCGTTGAAAAATGTATTTCACTTTATTGTCTTCTAATTCTAATGGTATTATAAATGCTACAATTTGTAATTGTCCATTAGTTTCTAAATTAACTGGTAACAAATGTCCAGTACCTGCTTCAATGTATTTTAATTTACCTCCGCATGCTTCAATAGCAGCTTTCGCTATGTCCAAGTTGGCTACACGCACAAAAATCACTTTTCTGTAATAGTGCACTTCAATCG
>JAGDQP010012685.1:0-11466 GCA_022664845.1 Lepisma saccharinum
GTTCCTTGGTGACAGCATGTAACAGGAACAAAGGAACTTGGCGCGAGGTGGCAAGGTTCATGATCCTCAAGCTATAAGGGTGGTGGGGATCCTAAAACCCACTACGTCCACCGCCACCAACCTTAAGGCTGTTGCCAGCTCGCGCCAAGTTCCTTTGTTCCTGTTACATGCTGTCACCAAGGAACTTGGCTCATCCGTCTCCCATTTCACACCTTTTTAGGGCTAAAGAACTTGGCTCCACTTTTTGCACCTCTGGTGTTTTTGTTCGGATTTGATTTTACTACGAGGAATGTCTCGTGAAAAAAGGAGAGATACGTTTGCTACAGTGTAAAGATTTATACCTAACTTAATTTCTCTTTCCACCAATGCAATCCTTGCTGTTCTCGGTCCACCAGTGAACTATTTACTGTTCACAGTGTAAAGGCAATATAAACACTCAAAATGGCGGAGCGTTCAGTGACAAGCAAGTAACGTTACTCCTGTTACTGGATTATAAAATATCCAACTGGGGCTTCAACTTCATCCACAAAAGTACGTAACCTCAAAATTGCCAGTTTAGCTTACACTTCGATTAGAAAATGACCGAGCATTTAGCGTAAAATAAGTTGAACGTTTACGGACAAATCATTTTGGCCAGTTTCGACCCATTTTCAGTTAACGTTAAGCTATTACAAAGAAAATGTTAAACTTTAAAATAAAGTTAATTTTACAAATCTTTTCACTAACAGGCTTACACTATATCCACATTTAAGAGTAAATACAACAAAACGCTAATTTTCGACTTTTATTTCTCCATAAAGCGGAGTAACTTTCATCCATTTCGTGTTTCCAGTTTTTACAGTATAACTACGAACTGTACTAAATCCCGACGCGAAAAACAGGATACAATCACAAACAAACGCATGCATAAATCCAGTTACAAATGGAGAGTACATGAGAAAAAAACAACAGAGTCCAAAAATTGTGAAAAAGAGGTTATAATGGTATTTTATTACGCTATTAGGTAATTTCCACGTGACAAGTAGTAAAGGGGATCAATCAACCGAGTCAGAAGTTATTGACAATTCAAGATACCGGAAACAATGTAAAATCATAGAGATTGTAATTTTATTTTTTCTTTCTCCTTGAAAATCAGGATTTTGGACTATGTTTGCTTTCCCCTCTGTACCCTTCAAATTCTAGATTAAGCAAAAACACATTCGAACTATGTACTCACCGAAGTGGACTCTGTCTTCTTGATTTCCCCTCTGAGCTCACTAGATGTTCTTCCTACCTATTGTCGCAGCGTCAAAATTATAGCAAACATTGAACTTCTTTCTCTCTTTGAGGTCAACTTGACTTGATGTCTTCAGATTTCCTTTACTCACTAAGCAATAAACGCCAGTATTGTACTTGAAATTACAGTCAGTACCACATTAGTTCTTCTTTTCTTCGTTCATGAGTTAAGTCACAAATTTGGAAGCACTGCAGAGACGACATAATATCTTTTCCTTCGTATAGAACATGAACAGAAACATTTCATTGTGAAAGCCTATTTAAGTAAGTATGCTCTTCACAGCTTCCTCTCGGAACAGGATGTTTATTTGTCAAAGAAAAATCCCCATGATATAATGCTATCTCGCATAGCTAATTATGCATAGCTGACCCAACATCCTATGTATTCGTTAAGGAAATAAAATTCTCTACTCTTTTAACCAACTATATATTGACAAGTCTTGGCTCTTTGTTACTTGTCTCGATTTAATCATCCGCTTTGTGTTCTCGGGTAACATGACCTGTGGTCACGGGAGAGTGATAAAATGATGTCTTTAATAAAATATTTTATATCCCCCAAAAAAATATGTCTCTCTATTTGTATCCTTGGGCAAAATATGGCAAAAGAAAACAATGTCAGAGAAGAAAAAACATGATAAGACAATCTACAGTCTCCAAAGACTTTAATGCAAGGCGACAGGTAAATGGTTGCTCAGTTATCAAGAGTGGGCCGCAATGACTAAATGGTAGAGCGCTCACCTCCGATGCTAGGGGTAGTCTGTTCGATCCCTGCTCATGCCATGTGATCTTTGTGGTGGACAAACACTGTGCGCGTGGGTTTTCTCGCAGTACTCCTATTCCCTCCTGCTTTTCATTCCACCAATTCATCCGATCATCATCCATCCGGCCTGAGCCAAAGTTGCCTAAAGGACTTAACAATAATTAAATTCAATCAAGATAACGATACTAAATTTTTGCACTTGACGAAACTGCGGTACAAAGGAGTTACTGAAGAAGCAATTGAACCTCCGAAAATGTTCCTGGAGCTTGGTGTCCCGTATATACTACAGAAGGACAACGGCTCTGAGTTCGCTACAGAGTAAACCAAAAAATTATTCGAAGGCTGACAAGACTGCAAAATTGTTCACGGGAGACCAAGACATCTAGAGACCCAGCCAAGCTTTGAACGAAGTAATCAAGATGTTAAAAATATTCTATGCAGCTGAATGGAAGTCAAGAGAACTAAAAATTGGTCGACTGGTTGTTACTTCGTTCAGAGTGGCAGAAGAACTGCTCATTTCATCGAATTTATTTGTTTTATTTACACATGGTTTCAGACACATGGTTCTGCCATTTTACACTGAAACATTAACATTGATAACACATTTACATCGAATACTCATAAAATTATCATTATTTACAAATAAAACAGCAATAAAAACATAAGACAAAAGTATTTCTTCTTAACTGTTTTCGAAAGGCTAATTCTGTGGTGAAAATGTCTATCTCTGGTGATAGGCGAGTATATTCAGAAACCATTCTGACGAACATAGAGCGTTCGACTATTAATATATTGGTGCTGGTTACACTGTAAAAAATAGTTGTGTTAATTCAACACAATGCGGTGTCCCAGCGTGACTACCACTTTTGTGTGTTAAATCAACACAACACACGGTGTTGATTTCGGTACTGTGAAAAAAAGTTGCGGCGGCAATAAGATTTGAACATGGGTTGATCCGTTAGAAGTCGAGCGTCTTACCGACTTCGCTAAATCGTCGGACAGAAAATGAAGTAGATGCAAACGATATTTAATGAACAACATTTGAATTAAATGACTACACTATAGATTTAAACAGTGTATGGGTTCAAATATACGTATGTTGTTGAACCCCCAAAACAAACTAAGTTACTTGCACGACTTATGACATGCTTTAATCACTTCCTATTTGTCAATTGGAAAACAGAATTCCCATTCATTGAGAATAATTCTATTTCTATGAAAGCAAGCAAGATGGCGGAAGCCAAACACTTGAGCAGCATTACTGCTTTCTTATCGTAATAATATGTCGAATGCTGCGCTTACTTTCATAGAAATGGAACATATTCTCAGTAAATGGGGATTGTGATCCCTAATTGACCAATGAAAAAGTGATTAAACCATGGTATAAGTCGTGGGAGTAACTTTGTTTGTGTTTACGGTTCTGCAAGATGTTTTTAATCCTCTATATTGTTTCAATCTAGTACTCTTTCCGTCTGACGATTTAGCGAAGTCGGTAAGACGCTTGACCTCTAACTGAGCAACCCATGTTCAAATCTAGATACAGCCGTAACTTTTTTTTCTTCCAGTACCGAAATCAACACCGTGTGTTGTGTTGATTTAACACACAAAAGTGGTAGTCACGCTGGGACACCGCATTGTGTTGAATTAACACAGCTATTTTTTACTGTGTATGTGAATATGTTGCTATCGAGCATGGAATGGGTAGGAATGCAGAAGTTGAGCTCAGAAAGCAGCAGTTCAGATCGAACTTTACCACTGGATATTTTAAATAAGAATAACATGTCTGCCGGATTTCGTCTTGAAGAGGGTGTTCGAATTTTTAATGTATTTAGAATTTCTGTGTTACTTAGGGATCTAGTAGAAGGGACTCTGTATTTAACGATGGCGATGAAAACCTTTAGAAAGAACTGAGACGTGGCAAGTGAGTAGAAGAAGAAGTAGAATTATTGATTCTGTGAGGAAGCAGCAGATGGAGGTTAGTTTTCTTGAAGCAGTGGAACTGACAGGGTGTTGTCCATGGAGAATTGTTGCAAGGTTTCACGCACATTAACAACTAAAATGAATGTAGTTGGAGTATGTCACTGTGAGCTGAAACTACCAAACGTAGATCTGGCAACGTTCTAGTGTTTATTTCATGGTAGTTTCTCAGGTAGTTTCTGGGCAAGCAGAGGACAATTTTGTAAGGGGAAAACACGAACAAAAGCGAAGCTCTCTGATTGCATGTGGAGATATTTCATTGGATATCGCTGTTAGGAATTTCCCCCGCCATAAGCCTGTGGACAAATTATAGTGTACACTAGAACGGTGAGGAGGTGGTAGTAGCCTCGAATACTTGAGGACGTTGAACATAAAAGTAGGAGAGGTGCGGGTTTAAAGAAAGAAGAAGAGAATATACGTATAATAGTAAGAAACTTTTGAGAAACCCTTCGTCTATGTTTCATCTGTTGTGCAATCATCATCACAGTGATTCCGCCAGATCTTCAAACCCTCGAGAGCACCCACTACGGACTTCAAAAAATTTTACTGTCAAAATACGATAGAAACTGTGCAAAAATCCCAACTTTGAATTTACATCTCCCAAACTAAAAATCCTGGCGAAATCCGTGCATTATCATTATTTTATTATACAAAATAATAATAATAACAATAAATACAGATGTTCTCGGGATATCAGCCAGGTGAAGTCCGACGATAGAGCCGACGTTTCAAGAACAGACATTGTTCTCATCTTCAGGGCAAGTATACTGAGACCAGTTCATGTGTACTATATATAGTAACATACATAGGACAATAGAATGCGGAAAAACATACATAGGACAAACAGGACGGACAGTAGAACATCGATGCAAGGAGCATGAAAGATACATAAAGCTATTTTATCCGGAGAAATCAGGCCTGGCAGAACACAGCATAACAGAAAAACATAGAATTTTATTTTCTGACACTAAAATTATCTCAAAGAGCTCCAATTACTGGGATAGGATAATAAAAGAATCTCTTGCCATACTACAAGAACGTAATAATGTCAACAGAGATACAGGATTTCAACTTAGTCGGACTTGGACACCAGTCATAAAGAAAACATACATGAAAACGACCAATCAGCGTCAAGCTATAGGCCAACCAATCAGAGACACAGATTCTTAAGCTCCGCCCCCTACCGTTACTATATATAGTACACATGAACTGGTCTCAGTATACTTGCCCTGAAGATGAGAACAATGTCTGTTCTTGAAACGTCGGCTCTATCGTCGGACTTCACCTGGCTGATATCCCGAGAACATCTGTATAATATTCGCCGCCAGGAAAGCTTCAATTCTTATTTCAATAACAATAAAGTATTGCAATATAACCAATGACAGACTTCGATTTCATTATTTTCTGTATCATGCGTCAGTTGAATCGCACGTCGAATGTGGTGCCAAAATAAATTTAATAGTTAATTTCACAGTGCTTGTGCTCAACGACTGTGGAAGTACAAGGTTCACTTGACTTTTTATTTAAGGCCTTTCGACATTTTCAGTTCAGGTCGTATAGGTTAGATAGAGGGCAGGAAAGTTATAGACCAGGGTCTTTCTGAAGCTACCACCTCGACATTCATCTGGTGAAACCGAGGGAAAGCTAGGAAGGAGACCTTAATCCATCTCATTTTGCCAGTCTTTTATTTTTTAAATTGTTTACATATGTAAAATTAGAATGTGTTACACCATGTATGTTACTTTTACTTTAATTTATGAACTAGAAACAACTATTTGATCGGTTATTAACTATTGAAATATTTCAGTTAAATATTAATTTTTTACTTGCATGAATTGGCAGAAGATATTAGAAGGAAGAAAATTTTAATCATAAAACATATTGTAGAAACAGATATTAAAATCATATTTTCTAAATAAGTTTCAATAATATTTGAGTTCAAAGTAATATATATCTAAAATAATTATAAATTGTCTTTAATAAGGGAAGATCAACCCATACAGAAACTACCTACTGGAGATGGTACCCAATACTATCAACATTTCAGTGAACTACATGGGATAAGAACCAAATTATTAATAAATTATAGAGGTAAACAAGAAAGTTCTGTGGCTTTTTCACCCACCACCTTCGAACATCGATATATCACCTAAGACGTACCTGGAAGATCAAAAATAGTCCCCATCAGCATCGACGACCTTCTGCCAACGTTCTGGAAGGTAATGGATTCCATCGCGGTAGAACTTGGTGGGCCGTGAAGCGAGGATGATATCAAGTGCATTTTGCACCTACTAGGGATTTAAACTGGCGTCCTCTAAAATGATTGTCCAAGGAATGGAACAGGTGAAAATGTCCGGGGAGTATGGCGGATGCAATAGTGTTTCCCATCCAAGGCGTAGAATGGTATCCCGGGTCATCCTGGC
Organism: Lepisma saccharinum; assembly: GCA_022664845.1. NCBI lineage: Eukaryota > Metazoa > Arthropoda > Insecta > Zygentoma > Lepismatidae > Lepisma > Lepisma saccharinum. The sequence goes on from JAGDQP010012685.1 coordinate 6,436, forward strand.
CACGTGGGGCTTAGCGTTGTCCTGTAACAGGATGACCCCTTTGCGATTCAGAAATACTGGCTCCAGAGTTTTGAGTTTTTCTTGAACACGGCTGAACTGCTGACAGTACACAGTTGCATTGATGCTCTGACCAGCTGGTAGCAGTTCCCGATGCACGATGCTGCGAGCAGTCCACCAAACACACAGGAGGACTTTCTTCTGGTGTAGTGCTGGTTTCGGTTGTTTTGGAACCGGTTCATGGGATGCTAACCAATGATGGCGGCGCCGTGGAGCTTCGTACAGGACCCACTTCTCTTCAGACGAGACAGCAAAGAAACACAGGTGTCTGCTTGCGTTGCCTTCTGGCCTGGAGTCAAATCTTCCTCCAAGCTGCAGCTGCGTTTGACCCCAGTTTGAACTCGTACAGCATACACGCCCTTATGGCGCTCTTTGGAGGTTCCATGTTCACTCTGTCCTTCTGCACGTTCACGGTGTAACTGAACTGCCAAAACCAGGTAGTATGTTGGCTGTACCCACACCAACAACTGATCTTCGCCTGATCTCCATTAGCAATCAACTCACGGTGTGAGGGTCAATTGAACACAGATCTCCACAAAAAGCGACAAAACTTTGTGGGATTCCTATACGCATTAACTTACCGCAGAATGAATTAGATGGACATTGTGTTTTTCCTTACCACGGAATACACGGTGAGTACGTATTACCGAGAAATGTAGAAGTATAAAATAAATTCTCATGCGATGCTTTCCTTAACACAATTACCATCTTTCGACTCTGCTTCAAAACAAAAAAACAGGCGACATATAAGTAGGTGGAAAACGAGTTATCGTCAAACTAACCAAACACAAGAGAAGTTGTCTCAATATACGATTTTAAAACTTTCTCAGATTTGGCAAAAGTAGAGAATTTTTAAACAACCAAACAAGTCAATCAATTTTCGACGCTTATGGCAGCAGCATGTGGCCTGGCGGTATCATGGTGGATGATGACTCCTTACTGATTGGCGTGGTCTTGTAATTTCGATTGCAATGTTGGGCGCACTCTGTCTGCGCTGCTGGAGTAAGCAATTTAGGTTACTGCACTTGCCATCCGTGCGGGTGGTCAAGGTCTTAAATCCCTTCATACGCATTGAACGGAGTGGTTCGGAACCTATTTCAACCAAAACTGTAGGTTCCGTCCTTAGAAGCTCACCAACTCTTTTAGGACGTTAATAACAATTCAATAGTAAGATTATTAGCCTTGTTACCTTTGGCGAGGCCCTTGAACAGATAAGAGCCATGGGTTGCAACCCTCATAGTCATCACCTCAATCCGGCTCTGAAAAGATGGTTTTACTGGGTCTGTTAAGTTCCAGGATCTCCCAGCGAATTATGCCTCAGACATCTCACCACATCCTTAACATCACCTTCTTGGAACAAAGTTCTGGCCTTGATGTCAATAAAGGTGGTTCAGAAAAGTGAAACACAGTCCTTCGATGTTTTAAGTTCCGTTACAGAACCCACTTGTTATCATTTGTAAGAAAGCATGTAAAGAATCTTCAATTTTTGTATTGCAAAGAAAGGAAACACTAATCGCGACGCGCCTTACCCGTTGAGTTTCTCCAAGGATCGAACTTTGTGGGGAAACCAAGTGATTCGAGCCGTCTTTCAGCCATTGTCCTTTGTACCTGGATGGTTTCCGTTAATACCTCTGTACTTATATTCAGGCTTTTTCGTATGGTTTGGTCGAGATCCTCTTCACAAAACACCGGTAGAAGTCCAAACAGTGGTTGATCTTGGATACGTCTGTCTCCGGCCCTTTTAGAAACCGCCGATGATATGAGTGATCGTCAACTGCAGTTTCACCATACATTTGTCGAATATTTTGCCAGGCTTCGGCCACATTACTGCCTTTACCAAACTCAAAAAGTAAACAGTTGCTGATGTGCTCCTTATTGATCTCCATTTAACCGACATGATATGCTTTTAATGTCTGCTCGTCCACACTAATTGCCTGTGCCTGTTCTAATGTTCCCCCGATTACGCGGCTACCAATTAACGCACTGGTAGTGCCATCTGTGAGATCAGAACTTCGCTAACCTGAGACATATCACAATGCGTAGAAGGTTTGCACTTACCAAACAGATGCAGCAAGTATTTGTTGAAATTGTATGTGGGAAATTGTATACTGCTACAAGGGCCCTATAGAGTTTATTTTTGTCGGAGGAGACCGGAAAATCCTAATTACGCCACTGCTTGGAACGTCCTATTCTGCAAAGCAGTTCTGTTTAATTGATATTTATGGACTTTACAGGCATCAAAGTTATAAATTAGTCACATACTGTATTAGAGGCATGGCGGGACTCGGGAAGTAGCTATCCAAGGCCATTACTAACTGACTAAGTTGTGAGGTAGAGCAAAGTTAGTTAGGGAACCTAACATTGCAACTTTCAGTCTGTTTTTGGAGGTCGTAGCTCTGTATGTAATTTTATCTTAAACATGTGCGTAGAACTAAAGGACAAATAAGGTGGTTTGAAGGGAAACATAGAAATACAATTTATGAGTAACCGGCATATCTCCTCGAGGTCTTGAATTGATTTATCAACTCAGCAAGTACAAAATAGCTAACATTGGGGACTACACATAAATATACGAATTTGATTCCAGAAATCGAATACAGAACTTATGCAGATGTCAGGACCACACATTTTAAGATCTAGCACAACTCACCATATCTAGCTGACTGGAGGAACCGAAGCTGGAGCAAATATAATCACTGTTCATAGGCTCTGGCACTTTGTAATGGAGCAATTAGTTCTAATAGCACTTGCGTCATGAATTATAAAAGCGTTTCTTCTTAGAATGTCTGTTCATGGCTAAGGTGTCTAACGTGGTAGCACTAAATTGCTGTTTAAAGATTGTCCAAGTTCACTTATGAAATGTTCAAGTCCAAGTTTATAAGTTTGAAACTTATCTTTGTTTATCTTTCTTTTCTTTTTGTTTTGCTTCCATGCAATGAATCACCCGATAGGTCGACTCCTAACATAATCCGACCATGACGCAGTTTAAGGAATGATGGCAGATTTCTGCACTTGCCCTTAAAACACTACGAATATTGTTGAGTCAGTTAACTGATGATACTTAAGCAGTGCGTTCTGGTGCTTTCACGAGTACTTAATGTTAAAGTAGTGATTTTGACAAGGTGCATAGTTGTTTTTTGTACTTTTTCATAGTTTTTCTTAATTATCGAATAGGTTTCTTTGGGAAATTATTTTTGCTTCACTCATAATTCGACTTTTCTTGCGTTCCGACCATGCTCTTAGTGCTATAAGTGACGGATTAACGGAGTTCTACTGCAGTTTAAATTTAGTTATAAGATTTTGGATTGTTCGGATCAGGCCAGGTTAGGGTAGGGTAAAGAATGCTAAAAATATAGACCAGAGCCTTTCTTAAGGTACGATCTCAGTATTCACCTGGGGAAACCTCTGTCCGGATGTTCGGCTACGGGGTTAAGAACCCATTCATTGCCCATTCGCGGTCTGCGACGTTAACGCCTATACAACAGTTCCTGGACTTTCGATGCTTAATAAATGATTCTGTCGTGGGTGCGAATAGAGATCGTGGCTCTTGGCAATATTGTCTAACCTCACCGAATTGAGCCACGAGTGTAGTCATATTATTATTATTATTTATTCTGAAAGCCTGATATTAAAGTGAGTGAGTACAAATACGTGGTTTTATAGAATACATAGTGAAGAAAATATTAACAAAAAGTGTGAATAGAAACACGGTGGTTCAATGGTAGATTGCTCACCTCTGGTCCTAGAGGTCGTCGGTTCTATCACTGCTCAGTGCTCGTGCCACGTGGGCTTTGTGGTGAACAAACATCATGTGCGTGGGTTTTCTTGTGGTTCTCCCGTTTTCTCCCACTTTCTTCATTTCATCAATTCATCCCATCATCATCATGCATCCGGTCTGAGCCAAAGTTGCCTAAAGACCTTAAATTTAAATTGAAAATTCCAAAACGTGTGAATGAAGTAATTATGTAGAAAAGTAAGTAAAAAGTGTATAAACATATTAAATACTTTCGCCACTTCTTGTATATGTATATGTTTTGTACACTTTTTGTGTAGATATCTAAACTAAATTTAGAGAGAATACAAAAAGTGAAAAAGCAAAAAAATACAGTATTTCTGGACAGAGTTATATTTGTTGATTATGTTCAATATATTTACCGTATCAGGTTTTCGGGAAGTTTCTAAAAACGAAACTTCCGTTTTAGTGAGTCAGACACTTAAAAATATATAAATGAATAGTTTCAATATCTTCTGTAACTTCCTTTCTATAGAAAGGGGAAAAACACGGTTGTAAACAAAGCAACATATACACGTTTCCTTGAATGATAATAGCGAATAAATCTTGCTCCATAATAAACTTCAAGCCTCTATAATTACATCAGCAGCACATCAGTATCGAGCGATATCAATAACTCACGATTTGTGATTTCGATCAATATTGTTATCCAATATCAGATAACATCGAATGGCAAACACTTTTGTCGATATTGATGGCGATCGGAATGGATATTAATCGATCGTTGTAGAAAAGCACCATCTCTTGCTGAGAGAGATTTACGATTTTAATAAACGGAATTACATATATTTTTACATTTTTTTTTAAAATCCTGATCTTGTATTTTTTTTTTCTGTTATGTCTCTTATTTTCTCATCTTCATATATAATTGAAACTTTATACTTATCTTCGGCTAGATTCGAACCTGCAACCTTTTGATTTGTTGTTCATTGGTTTAGCCGCTCTACTAGGGAACCAACCTTCAAGAATAACACATCAAATATGCACTTGATGAACTAAAACATAATATGTGGTGAAATAAACAGTATTTTATGGACACCATAAAGAGGTGAATGAATTTAAACAGAGAACATGTTGAGCTTCTATGTTATTTTTGTAAAACACGTGTTATTTCTCCATTATATAGACATTCATAAACGTAAAACACGTGTTATTTCTCCATTATATAGACATTCATAAAC
>JAGDQP010012685.1:11476-36608 GCA_022664845.1 Lepisma saccharinum
AAACGTAAAACACGTGTTATTTCTCCATTATATAGACATTCATAAACAGTCACGACGCTCTTCAGAAGAATAACGACCAACGTTCATCGATATCGCTTAAATAACATCTTCAAACAGAAATATGAAGAGCAAACTTCCAAAACGGTAAATGTCTACTTTCTATTTTAGTAATGTCGTTTTTCATCAGTTTTCATAGCAGTCATATGAGCTGCATCGTTTACTACAATCTATTTTTTTTTAAACTGAAGATATTCCATTGTTTTTGGAAGTTAAAGGTACCGATTTGTATACTATTCTTTCTTCAATGTTTTGAATTCAGTGGTTTGTTAGCTATTGGTGATGGGTGAAAGTTACTGACCGGTATAAATATTGGTTGCATTAAAATGAACTATCATAACTGCCAAAAGGTAGGAAGTACAAAAATATTTTAATTGAAAGTTGTTCAGTAATTACTGGAATCCTATTAAGTGAAAAAAATATACCACTTTTTAATAGAAATGTTAAGATTACTCCCCTAATACAGATATCCAGTTCACCACCACTTTTTCCAGTAACATAATTCAATTCTAGATATTCACTTCAAGGTTCAAAGCTCAATAGTTTTCCTAGTTGCAGACGTTCGATTGACATACCGATTGGGTGACCATTCACCCCCGCTTTTCTGGGGAGTTTTCCCGGATTAAGGTGTTTATCCCCGTCTATTTTTCTCTCCGGTTTGAAGAATAAAATATCCCTCTATTTTTTTTATTTACAAAGAAACATTTGAGAAACACTTTTGTCTAGGATTACCAGATGTACTCTTTCCAGGGACACTGTAATATCAACTTTCTTGCTAAATCCTTGATCTTGTACAGGTAGTTATCATTTGATCTGAAACATTTATAAAAAATCAAATATACTTATTATACTGCCACAGCAGTACAAATAGATTCATATGAAAACTGTTGCAAATAACGTTAGAAGTTATCCCAACTCTCCCCACAATCACTATAAAAATGAAAACTGATGCAGATAATGTTAAAAGGTATCCTGATTATCCCTGGAATCACTAGAAAACATATAGTTACCTTACTTACCGATTGACCCTGTATATACAGTTTATAAGCAGCATCAAATAACGCAATTTCAAATCGTAACACCTATACTTAGACGCAAAATTTCACAAAATTTTATATCTAGATAAACACACTCAAGAGACCTTCTGGACGGCGAGGTTGATGGTCACACAGTGAAGTTATCGCAGTAATTCTGGAATTGCACAGAGTAATTTCTATTACGTTATTGTAAGTTCTCAGTTCCAGTCTGATTTTAACACAAGAAAAAACGGTTTCTTATCATAACCATAAGATGATAAAAGTATTTGCTCCCGCCAACTTCATCATCGCTTGTTTCGCAGCAATAGGATATCTTGTCAATCAATTGGTATTCCGATCCCTTATTGACAAAAGCAAGTGTGATTATAATGTGGTTTAAGTCTTGCTAGTTCCTAATCCATTAGAGTAGCTTAGTTAATGTTTTCCAAGTCTGAACAACGCATGTATGATCCCCTAATAGTGTTTTCTTATAATTAGCAGCTTGGACGCTTGGCTTCTAACTGAATGACCCGCTTTCGAGCTCCGCTTGTTACTTCCCTCTTTTCCTTTTACTCTTAGTAACCCAGAAAATTGATTCATATCTGTTCTTTATTATTCAAGTTAGTGACAATTTTCATACAGCGTTATTGCTACGCCATTTTCACGATCGTGTCTGATTTGTTTTTTACAACAATTCGTGCAGAAAATATTGTGTTAAATATTTATATTTAAAACAAGTGAAATACAGTGTTTTGAAATATAATGAAAACAGAAGTAACTGTATACAAACTATCACTGGCATTCGAATTCGAAGTTGTAGGATTTGAGCTAGGATCGATGACCATTTCTCTACAGAGATTTATTTAAAGTTTGCAATACAAGTTCACTGTATAGAGGCAATTTATTACAATACATGTTTTGTGATATTTACACTATGTTTTGAACACTTCATTCTCTTTGCATAATTCAAGAGAAATGCAACAATGCTCGATTTCAAGATGACACAGGGGATAACTAAACCACTCACTTTGTTCTCTCGTTATTGTTTTGCGCTACCACAATGGCATAGCTTGTGAACAGTTTTAACAAGCGCGGTTTGTGTATTTATATAACATAGTCTTGATCTCCTTCCAGCCATTTTAAATTCCTCTTCCATTCTTCCATGTGGTATTCAGCAGCTGTAACTTATCACTTATTCACTTCCTATAGTTTTATCAGTACTCAGCATGGCTTATCAGGTTACTCGATTTCTTGATTTGAAAACTTTCCTTATGGCATAACTTTATGACTCAAATTTAAATAAAGAGAGAAGGAATCAGGAAACCACTAAAATAACTAATAATACCCTTCTTTATTATTAAGTAGAGAAATGGTTCAAACAATTTCTTAGAATTTAAGCGAACTCAGAATATTGGTAAAGAAGAAAAGATTCCAACTGAGGATCTAGTATACCATACTCAACGGGCTCTAAGAATGAATTAGTAATTCGTCACGTGCGTATGTCTCCTCAAAAAAAAATTTCATTTTAGTTTAAAAAATTCCAACATAAAAATTCAAATCACCAGGAATAGACAATATTCCAGCCGAATTAATTAAAACAGGAGGAATGGCACTAATCCAGGAACTACATAAATTGATAAATGCTATATGGAGATAGGAGGAGCTCCCAAAGGAATGGAAAACCTCAATAATAGTTCCGATTGACAAAAGAGGCGATAAATCGGACTGTAATAATTATAGCGGAATCTCGTTACTTCCAACCTGTTACAAAGTATTAAGTAATATTCTGCTAACACGCCTAAGTGCATACGTAGATGAAATAATTGGAGATCACCAATGTGGATTTAGAAGAAATAGATCCATGTTGGACCAGATTTTCGCCTTGAGACAAATTTTGGAGAAGAAATGGGAATACAGTGGGACGGTTCATGAGCTATTCATTGAATTTAAGAAAACATATGATTCTATCAAAAGGGAAAAGTTATACAGTATCCTGATACGATTTGGAATTCCGAAAAAAATGGTTCAACTAGTGAAGATGTGTCTCAACGACCCCATAAGCACAGTATGGGTAGGTAATAATATGTCAGATAGTTTCAAGATTCGCAACGGATTGAAACAAGGCGATGCCTTGTCACCACTACTGTTTAACTTCGCGTTAGAATATGCGATTTTAAAAATTAAAGGGGAAAAAAGGGACTATAATTGAATGGTTTGAATCAACTGTTTGTATACGCGAATGATGTAGATTTAATAGGGGACGATATAGATTCACTACAAAGCAACACCGATGTCTGAGTAGAAGAGTGCGATGAGATAGGTCTACAGCTGAACATAGATAAAACAAAATACATGACAACAAGCCGAAACACAGGGAATGAAGGAAATAAAAACATAAGAACTAGGGATGAGGTCATAGAGAAAATAAACAAATTTAAATACTTAGGAGCATACGTAACAAGCAAAAACTAGGTCACGGAAGAAATAAAAAGTCGCTTAGGATCGGGCAACGCATGTTTCTACTCAGTCCAAAAACTTCTAACATCGCGATTAATATCAAGGAAATTGAAATTGAAAATATACAGAACGGTTATTCTGCCGGTAATACTTTACGGTTGCGAAAGTTGGAGTACGACACTAGCAGATGAAAATAAATTACGTGTATTTGAAAATAAGGTTTGGAGAAAGATATATGGGCCGAAACGCTACGAGATGATTGTAGAATGGAGGAGACTGCATAATGAAGAACTCCACGGACTGTACGATTCACCAGATGTTGTAAAAATAATGAAATCGCGACGACTAAGGTGGGCAGGCGATGTAGCTCGGATGGGGGGAAAATGAAGATTGTATTCTATCCTGGTTGGAAGGCCGGATGGAAAGAGGCCATTGGGAATACCAATACGTCGTTGGGAAGACAATATTAGAAGATATATTCGAGAAGTAGGTTTTCGTAATGAAAACTGGAATGATATTGCCCAGAATAGAATCCAATGGCGAACGTTTGTTACTGCGGCGATGAACTTGCGAGTTCCATAAGCCATAGAGTTAGTTAGTTAGGATAATTATAAAATATATATATATATATATATATTAAGACAATACAGAAACCGATTCTTCAGCAAAGCGAAACGTGGTTTCTGCAAGCCAGTAACTGTAGACCAAGTATATACCTTGAAACATTCTGCAATACGCTACACAAGATTGTAAGTAATGGAAACAATACAGAGTTGCTTCAAATATGAAACATACTGGATTTGGGGTAAAATACACACGTTCATGTACGTACGTATATAGCCTACTTGGATTAATGCGAAATACTTTTGAAAGGAACCATATTCTCAGTTAGCGGAGTTTGCATAAACACATTTCTTAAATTATACAGTATACCGCCATCAATGCGAAAGCATAATACATGTGCATACCGATCTTTAGTCAACCAATCGTTTTATACATTCAATATAAATAATATCATTGAACAGACCTCTTCTAGTAGATCTAAACACATCTTAAGGGACGAATATTTTTGAACGTGTAAGATCGATTCGAATCCAAAACACTTCGTGTCAAAAACAAAGCCAAGTTTCCAGGGAGTACAAAAAAGAGAGATGTTTCAGCATATGGAAGTTTTGATGTATAAAATTGGCCAAGTTCTTTCTCAACGTAGTTCTCATATCGATTTAGCTAAGTTTTATGGAACAAATGACATTTTCTTATCCTGCTTACATGACTGGGATTGTTTCAAGCACTTGGCCAACTGACCTGGAATTTAATCGAACAGTACAGTGTTTAAGTAGGTGCCAGCAGAATTACCAGAGAGCTTCTAGAAAAAGAAACAACAGATACAGATATGAGACATAAACCATTCGCAAGAGGAGAATATTTCTTATACAATAATGTAATAAAAATAGTGGGACCTCGGTGGGAACTTCATCTGCAAGACACCTTTTTGTTTTTAATTCATTATATACATATATAATGGTGTGGACATCGCAGCATAATAACACGAATATCTCACGAAGAACAGCAGATACAGATATGAGACTTACACAGTTAAAAAAAAGACCAGAAAATGTCCTGCAGAACGGTGTAATAAAATTAGACGTTCTTGGAAAGTCCATTTGCAAAGCTTTTCTTTTATTTACATCATTATTTATATATATAATTACGTTGACTTTGCAATATCATACCATTAATATCTAAGAAGAAACACCAGATGTTTATTTGGGACTTACATCATTGGAATGACAAGATAATTTCCTACTGTATGATGTAATAAAAACAGTGGGATCTTTGTGAGAAGTCCATGTAGATAGCATTTTTGTTTTGTTTTTACATCATTGTGTATATACTTAATTGCCGTTGACCTTGCAATATAACACCATGAATATCTCGCGAGGAACACCAGATGCAGATATGGGGCTTGCAACATTGGAAAGAGCAGATGATTTTCTATAGAATGATGTATTAAAAACAGTGGGTTCTTGGTGGCAGGTCCACTTGCAATTCACTTTTTTTGTTGTACAACACTATATATAATAGTGTTGACGTTCTAACATAATACCGTGCATACCTCAGGAAGAACACTAGATATAGATATAGTACGTGCGGCATTGGAAAGAACATAAAATTCCCTATAGAATTATATAATGAAAACAATGAGATCTTGCAGGGAACTCCATTAGCAAAGCATTTTGTTTTGGTATTAACATGCAGTGGTTGTAATTGAAGTTTCGCTGTGTGGCCGGTTGCAGATAGTAAATGATCGATTGGACAAACATCAAACTTTATGTGAATATGGTTAACGATATGTGAAAGTGAAATATTCGATAAACATTTCCAATTAAAACCTTTCAATGTATGTTTATGCTTAACGGACATTTTACAAGCAATTTATTGGCATATCATACATTTTACAAATTATGTACAGCATGTCTGTGTGCACCAAACGTTCCTCAAGCTACAAAATATGCTCAAAATGTCGCCCATATATGTCCAGGGCAGTATGGAAGAGTAGTGGAAATGCTATGGTTTAGTGGCAAGGTGTTACCTCTGATTTATGGCGTTCTCCTCTCAATCCCGGTTTGTGTCATATGGGCTTTATGGTGGTCAAACTCCGTGTGCATGAGTTTCATCGGCCTTTTCTTTCCAATTTGTTCATTCAACCAATTCTCCCATCATCCTTTATTCCGTCTGAGGCAAAGTTGCCTAAAAACCTTAAATAAATTGAAGTTCAAATTCAAGAATAGAACAGTGCGCCGTAATGCTAGACGAAATATCTCTATTATTCGTGTATTAGATACGACTGTGGTTATACCCTTATTATTACTCTTATCGTTTCGGCTGCTTTTACAAAAAGAGCTCAAATTTCCTTTTCTGCTTGATTGCCGGCTGCTATGGCGGCCTCTATCTTCCAATCGGCACTTGTTTGGATGTTCACTTGATAAAACGTGTTCTTCAGAAATTGCTGCGGTTGAGATCAGGAAATCGGGCTGACCAGACATTTGGAAACGATCTGCTTCGTCAACATGTTATCCTCACTTTGCTTGACAAAGATAAAAATTGACACAACTGCCGTAATAGAGGATTGCGATTCACCTCATATCGATGGACATGGGAAAATGTTCCTCAGAAACGCGTGAGGTGCAAATGGTAATCTGGTAAGAGAATTGGTAATCATATTCAACCAGTTATTTCAGCTAAGCAGCATGGCTTTGTTTCTCAGAAATCCACGGTAACAAACTTAGCACTTGTTACGGACTACATAGCAAATTCGATGGACGAAGGCAAGCAAGTTGATGTGATTTATATTGACTTTGAGAAAGCATTTGACAGGGTTAATCACAATATATTACTAACTAACTAACTAACTAACTAACTCTATGGCTTATGGAACTCGCAAGTTCATCGCCGCAGTAACAAACGTTCGCCATTGGATTCTATCCTGGGCAGTATCAAGCCAGTTTTCATCACGAACACCTACTTCTCGAAGATCTCTTCTAATATTGTCCTCCCAACGACGTCTCGGTCTTCCCAATGGCCTCTTTCCATCGGGCCTTCCAACCAGGATAGAATATAATCTTCGATTTTCCCCCATCCGAGCTACATGCCCTGCCCACCTTAGTCGTCTCGATTTCATTATTTTTACAACATCTGGTGAATCGTACAGTCCGTGGAGTTCTTCATTATGCAGTCTCCTCCACTCTCCAGTCATCTCGTCCCGTTTCGGCCCATACATCTTTCTCAAAACCTTATTTTCAAATACACGCAATTTATGTTCATCTGCTAGGATCGTACTCCAACTTTCGCAACCGTAAAGTATTACCGGCAGAATAACCGTTCTGTATATTTTTAATTTCAATTTCCTTGATATTAATCGCGATGTTAGAAGTTTTTGGACTGAGTAGAAACATGCGTTCCCCGATACTAAACGACTTTTTATTTCTTCAGTGACCTCATTTTTGCTTGTTACGTATGCTCCCAAGTATTTAAATTTGTTTACTTTCTCTATTACCTCATCCCTAATTCTTATGTTTTTAATTCCTTCATTCCCTGTGCTTCGGCTTGTTACCATGTATTTTGTTTTATCTATGTTTACCTGTAGACCTATCTCATCGCACGCTTCTACTAAGACATCGCTGGAAAAATTAAATCACTATCACTTCTCACCCACTGTGATTAGGCTCCTCTATTCGTACTTAACAAATCGCAAGCAATCAGTTGTCTATAAAGAATACAAATCATATGAATATTCTGCACTCTCAGGAGTTCCTCAAGGTTCGAACCTAGGACCTTTGTTATTCCTCTTATTTGTTAATGACCTTCCTGATTGTGTGTCTGATAATGAAAAATTGTTATTTGCAGATGACTTTAAAATATATACAAAAGTCAACTCTATCGGAGACTGCATAAGACTTCAGCAAAGCTTAGATAATATTGCAAACTGGTGTGCTATTAATCAACTTGGAGTCAACATAAGTAAATATAAAGTATTATCATTTAATAGAAATAAAACCACTCATCAATTTGATTATTCCATTAATAACATTGTACTAAACAGACCTACTGTAGTTAAGGATCTTGGTGTCACTTTTGACTCGAAATTGACTTTTAACATACATGTAACAAATATAACAAGTGAAGCCTTGAAGTTACTAGGATTCGTAATTAGGACGGGAAAAGAATTCAACAACATATCAACATTGGAAAAAATTTACTATGCTTATGTTCGCTCCAAGGTAGAATATGCTTCTTCTATTTGGAATCCATATCAATTGAAACATTGCCAACAATTAGAGAAAATCCAATCAAAATTTCTTAAATTCCTGACCTTTAAAGAAACTCGAATCTATCCTGCTTATGACAGTTACAATGCAGTCATTAAGAACTTCAATATTCAGAGCTTAGAACAAAGGCGCAACATTGCTGATCTGTTATTTCTGCAAAAAATTGTTCAAAATAAGTTAGATTGTATGGATTTAGTTTCGACATTACAGTTTCGTGTCCCATCATCTAAAACTCGCGTTAATAATACTGGTTTCTTCCACTGTAAAAAGGCAAGAACCAATATCTTAATGAGCTCACCAATCTGGAGAATTTGTACTATATATAACCAACTCTGTACAGTTCACAATGATCTGGACGTATGCTATATGTCACCTAAAGAATTTAGAGATACAATTGTCAATAAACTCTGTACAACTACTTTGTAAAGCTTAACACTATAATTAGGCCATTGCCTGTTGTGTTGTCACTAAATAAATAAATAAATAAATCCAGTCACTAGTAAATCGTTTCCAAAAAACTTGGCCACCCCGATTTCCGGGTTCGAAATTCCCGCTCAGCGCCAAATTTTTGTTATGTTTTTTACAAGATAACTTTCTCTTCTTTACGGTAATTTCTACGTCATACTTCCATTTGCATTTTCAATATTTCATGCATTTAACGAACAAAGGTTAGAAAATCAGGTTAGTTTTTTTTTTGTTGTTACACGGATATTCAACATGTTACAGACTTCACGAACATAGCTCAGGCAAGGTTAGGTTAGATTCTTTCTCATGATACAAAAAGTCATATCATTTTACACAAGAAACAGTAACACAATCACTTATTCCCAGTTGAGAATCTTATCCAATAACATCGTTTCATTAATACTGGTAAGTTTTATAATAATAACAAACTTAAGTTCATATAATTTGCTAATAATTATAATATGTACTTGCTCCTTTGAAATTCACGAAGTGCTTACTTATATAAAATACTTCACTTTCTAATTAAAGAGACTATGTATTTCTGCGCATACCTGAACTGTTTTTTTTAATGACTATAGAATGCAACTTATGGTTTGAGGATTAAATGAAATGAAAAATTTAGTTGCCCACCCGTATATTTACGGACTCACCTGCATAAAAATTTATGACGCCGCCTATCTCTGCTATACGAGTAATCGTAAATACAGTGTTGTGCTTCAACAGACATAGGAAATTCAAACAGTAAACTGTTGAATGGCACTTGGAACGAAAGGTTACTTAGTGTGGCACATAGAACATTCTTCTTATTTATGTTTTAATCTCCTTAACTAAACGGTGTTTGGTAATTAGGACGTATACAACACGCTCTTGTAGTGTCATAGAACCATCTACATTACCTTGGTAGTCATACCTTATGTGAAAATGAATCCATTCAATTTTCTGTTTCTCCTGTCAAATTTGAAAATTTGGCACTTAGAACGCTTAGCATTTCCACTCTTCAATTGTCTTTTTCAATATACAATTAAGCTAAAAGGTAGCTTTAGTAAGCTTGGATAAAAATTAATTTCTTCGATAATTACAGAATAGCGTGAACGTACTTCATTAAAGCTTTATCTTAATGTTATAATTCTAATAAAAATGACAAAATTCCTGATTTCCCCAAACACACAAAAAGCGTAACAGCCAACGACAAATAATTCTGTCTTGTCGTTAAGCGTTGCCATAAATATAGCCCTTCATTCTGCAATGGTAATATATTAAACGTTCAATAAATAAAATTTAAAATGAGAAGATTGACAAATAACGTCAATAATATACTTTTAGGTTAGAGCTTCTAGCAAAATCCTGTACCCTAGCTACTGTCGAGGCACAACGGATTGCTAAGCTAAAATTTGGGATTCTAGATAAAGTTTCATTATTAATAAGATTCTTGAAATAAATGACTCCTTAACTCTTTGCAGTACTTTGCAGTTTATTAATTGCTACTAATTATACAAGAGCTTTAATTAACAATATTTTCTACGAATACATGTTGTTATAATGGAAGAAACTATAATGTAAAACGTACATATCTTGTCTACAACGCTCAACACAAAGTAATATATTCATTTGTGTTGGCTTTGTTTTATCCTTTACGTAAATAATACGAATATCATAATATTTTTACAACGAAAATTAATTAATAAAAATCTATTTACAATAAAAATGAACAAATGTTTTAACTTTTATATTAGAAAGGAATCAAATTCCATGATAACCAGGAAACAAAACATAATTACAAGTAACTTTAAAAGTACATTAAGTAAACAATACAACTACATATATATCATTTCGCTCATCTTTATTTACATGGATGATGCAGTTATGTTTCAGAACTGGGAAAATTTATTGTTAACATAACGTTCAACGTATGTAGGTTAAAACAAATATTAACATTAATGACCAGTAGGATGGACCGATTTTTTTTCAGGTATTGGGGTTCGAGTTGCCATCAAAAGTTGTGCGTTGGTAGCAAATAAAGCCATGCAAAATATGACCGTCCAAAAACAATATTTAACTGGGCCCCTGGACTCTTAAAGCGCCTTTTTTGTTTCAAAACAAGGAATAAAAATATGATACCAGTTTCCATATTTTGGGATTCGAGTAGTTATGAAAAGTTGTGCATTGGTACGAGTTTTAGCCATGTCAAATGTGGCCCTTCTTGGTCGTCAAGTGTTTTTGGCCGTTTTCAAACTAAATTTTTCGCGGGCTGAGGGACCCGGCTAGATATGTTGTTTTTTTATCTGGCTGTGTTTCGGCGAAGAAACATAACATTCTACAACTTTTGCACGGTACTTAAGCTCAAATTAAAAAAAAAAAAAAAAAAAAAAAATCGTCCGTTTCCAAAATTATCATTTTCTCGGGCTGTGTTTGGGGCTTCAAAACATAACATAACTTGCACGGTACTAAAACACAAGCTTTTAACAATTTTTTCGGAGGCCGTTTTTTTTTAATTTGTGTTTGAGTAGCTTGCAAAAGAAGTAGAGTGTTACGTTATGTTTGTTCGCCGTAACACAACCGGATCAAAAAATATCTAGCCGGGCCCCTCAGCCCGCGAAAAATTTAGTTTGAAAACGGCCAAAAGCACTTGACGACCAAGAAGGGCCACATTTGACATGGCTAAATTTCGTACCAATGCACAAATTTCATAAGTACTCGAACCCCAAAATGTGGAAACTGGTATCATATTTTTATTCCTTGTTTTGCAAAAAAACAATTGGGCCCTTTAGGAGTTCAGGGCCCTGTTAAATATTGTTTTAGGACGGCCATATTTGGCATGGCTTTATTTGGTACCAATGCACAACTTTTGATGACAACTTGAACCTAAAAACCTAATCTAAAAAAACAAAAAACAAATCGGCCCACCCTATTGGCCAGTTGAAGTTGTTGTTTCAAATGTTAAATTCATTTGATTCGTGTGAGCATACATTTGAAAGAAGAATTTTGTAAAACACTTAATTACTTTTATTTATTTGTACATAAAATTATAATTGATCATAAATAACATAGGTAATGCGTTTTAAAACATCTCCTTTGCACAAGAAGCTACGTTTAGTTAAGTTACATTTCGTGTCTTGGTTCGAGATCTGAAACCAGATTTGCTTTATCACATCAAATTTGTTTTGCAATATTTAAATGAAGTTGTGAAATAAGCATTTTAAGAAGACATTTCACATTAGTATATCACTACAGCTTAAGATAAAATCTTTTAATTTCCATAAATAATCTTTAAAATAGAGGAAGACAATCACTGAAAGTACGAAAGTTTAAAAGGAAGTTTCCTTCTTATTCCTGTGCGTCCATAATGAATTTAAGCTCACCGGACAGGAAAAGCAGCACCTCTGACTGAAACGTAATAACACTCGACAACTCAGTCAGATAGAATAACAGTTACAGTTGTAAAAGTGTTATTTAATTAATGGGTTAGAATTGACCTCCTGTAGCAATTGTTATTGATTGCGAAGTGAATTGCAGTTATATTGTATGACAGATGATGGCGTTCCGCTGACCTCAATAGTGAAATGGAGTAAGGTTCTGGATAGCCTTTCGCTAGGTTGCAGGTAGGGATATCAACGACTCGCTCAACTCGAGTCGCGACTCGGTCAGACTCGAGTCGAGTCGAGTCGGTGCTCAGTATATACTCGAGTCGAGTCGAGTCAGTGGTCACAACTGCTCGAGTCGAGTCGAGTCGGCACTCACTATGTGCTAGAGTCCAGTCGAGTCGGCGCTCACTATGTGCTCGAGTGGAGTCGAGTCGCTGCTCAGAGAGACTCACGCTGCGACTCGGTTACAGTGAGTCGAGCTCGAGCGACGACTCGGCTCGAGCGTTAGACTAGCCGCTCGAGCCGAGCGGATTGACATCCCTAGTTGCAGGTTTGAATTCCGCCTGTGCATGGATGCTTGTGGATCTTGGAAACATTACATTAATAAGTCAATAATTACTAAAATGGCCTTCCCAAGTTTTTATTTAAATTTTATTTTGAGGGAGATGTTCCCTTTTTTAAACCGTAATTCTGGCTACGATCAATACTTGACTGGAATGCCCGCCACTGCTAGTGGATTCACATAAGAATAATTAGACATACTAATAAATTGAGGCAGATGTACGTACAAAATACGTTATCTTTTAATGTTGAACATAGACTTCTGTTCTAGCATACGCCTCAATTCAGCAACTTTTCTTATGTTAGGTCTTGTGGTACGGACAAACACTATAGTGACTTTGGATCGGTAATGGGTAGACACTCAGGTTTGAACCCCTCTGCCAACTATACAGTCTGAGGTTTTTCGGTTTTTTTCCTCAGTTTCACAAGGGAAATGCAGGTATAATACCTTAAGTAAGGCTCGGCAGCTACCTTCCCTATCGTCTCTTCATCCCTATTTTGCCATGAGGGAAATCTGCCTAAGTGGCATAGAATAAATTCAAATCGAACATTGGTGTTCCTTGAAACACAGCTGCTTGGACCGATGTTCCGTTAGTAGTAATATCTCTGAAATTCATAACATCGTTAAGCACTTGCAGCCGTATTCAGAAACGTTTTTTACAAGTGACTAGCGCTGTACTAACGAGTGATTAACAATCTTCTAACATTGGTAGTCACTCGCTAGTACAACGTTAGTCACTCCAAAAATGTTTTTCAATACGGCTGTTGGTGTTCAGTTTCTTTCTGGTGAGCTTATTTTACATCATTCTGTAGATATTGCATTCATCTTTTGCGATATCTACAGAAATGAGTCGAGCGATTGCTTGACTTTTAATGCAGTGTTTGGAAACTTAGTTGAGTTCCGTTAGCATGGAAACAGTATCTTTAATATTCCAACGTGGTTGAAGTCCTAAGAGTATTTCCCTGCAATAGTTTCCACGTTTAGCTGGAGTAGGTTCAGTCATTCGTTCGTCATACTCGCATAGGTATTTAATAACAGCGTCCTGTTACCTTGGAAACAACAAATAATCTAACAATCTAATATGATTAAAGTCTTAAGAACATTTCGCTACATCTTTACGTCAAATGACATTGAATTTGGGTTAATTATTCCTACGTACGGATGTAATATATGTTTAATCATTTGGTTTAGACATTATGGAAGCGGTAAATGTTTTAACTTTATGATACAGTTAAAGCCTTAAGAAAATGTCTTTACACCACTATGTTAAGTTTAGTTGAAATCGGACAAAAAAAAAGTTATGATCGAATATAATATGTTAAAAAGCTAAAATTTATAATTGAATCGATAGTTGAAAGAAAGAAATAAACGCCAAAAACGAAAAAGTCCTGTTTTTGCTGGCAAGGTTGATTATTGAATAGATACACAACGCCAACACCAATTCGAAGTAAGAAATTGATTATACAATACATTATTTATTTCTCGCCTCTGATGCTGTGAATCTATTCATTGAGAGACTTTCATTTCCTTTTTCCAACTACCAAGTCTATTCAAAACAACGACAAAGTTGTAAAAGTTACACGATTAGAATAAATTTTAAATTATTTCTGTAGTTACATATTATTTCTGTAATATCTAATGTACAATATAAACAGTAAAATATACGTATATACTGGTGTATGTATATAAATTAAAAGCAATATACATACTTACAGAACAGTTTAATTACAATAAGCATAACCCAAAAAGGGACAAAAGATTTGGAGCCCAATCTTCAAAGTCTTGAACATAGCTTCCCTCTAATACTGTCGGAGCAGAACAGCTCAGTTTGTCAACTGTGAGTTCCGCAACGTTGAAATTGTTCTGTGTCAAGGAGATATCATGATCATGTAATCTTAAAAGTTTGAATAGATCGCAACTACAGTACAAGGGGTTGTAGTTTAAGTTGACAGTAACACTGGAATTGGTCTCCTGAGCACCTTCAAGTACCTCACTAAACTTGATATCAACTGATTCTATCAAATTATTCTGAAGATCAACGCTTAAATTATATGATGCGTATCTCAGATCATCCGCTGAGATTTTTGTTATTTTGTTGAAAGCGAGACCAAAATACTTCAATTTGGAGAAAGACAGTCTCCATTTAAAGCCTAATCTAGAAATAGAGTTGTTTGATAAATCTAAATGTTGCAGATAAGAAAAGCTATATGTACCCTTTATATATTCTTGAATGGATGTCATTTGCATACTAAACATTTCTAGACTGTTGTTTGCAAGATTGATGTATGTAAGACCATCAAGTGAACTGAATGCTGAGGGAGAGTCTACGAAATTCATTTCATTATTATTTAGATATAATTTCTTTAGTGAAACTAACTTGTCATGGTTAGAGAACGTTTTGATTGACTTCAGTTTGTTGTAAGATAAGTCCAGTTCTTTGAGGTTGATGTTATTTCTAAATATACTCTCCTCTACTGATGCCAGATTGTTACTACTTAAGTTAATAATTTCTACGTTAACTAGTGGATCCAAGAGACTTGTCACGTTGTCTAGTTGATTGTGATTTAGATACAATTCTCTCAGATGATGCAAATTTAGAAATGTTTCAAACTGTAACTGCTGAATTCTGTTATGACTCAAATCAAGAACTAAAAGCTGTGTTAAATATTGGAATGTGTTTGGAAGAATTTCTTCAATGCCATTGTTATTCAAATTCAAACTCAAGAGTATAGTATTATCACTAGAGACAGATATATTCCCACGATCTTCAGAGACGTCTGTTAATCTAAAAGAATCAGGTTGTAAGGATCGAATTTTGTTGTGACCTACATTGAACAGGTTCAAAGACAATAAGTTTTTCAGTAAATCTACAGGAATCTTCTCAAGGCTATTGTTAGTAAGAGACAATTCGGTGAAGTTTCTATTCGTGTACAGAAAAAGAGGTATGTGCTTAAGATAATTATTATCAAGCAGAAGTTGTTGCACTTTACTAGATTCGTTTAAAAATGATTCAGGTAGTAGTTGTATATGATTACTCGATAGATCCAGTGATTGAAGATCATGTGCATTCATCAAAAAATCTGAAGAAATATCCATAATGCCGCAATTTTTTATTGTGAGACTACGAAGGCTTGAAAGCATAGTGAAACACTTGTTGTTTGTAGCTGTTGAAGATCCTAGCAAAGGATTGTTTGAAACGTCTAAGAAATTGAGGTTTCCAAGACGGCAGAGGAGTCCATTAATATGGATTAATTTATTATTACTGAGGTCAAGATTTTGGAGATTCAACAGCGAATTGAATAGCCCAACTGGTAGAGCTGTCAAGGTATTTCTGTCCAATTGTAATGTTTCAAGTTTTTCTAAACTGTCAAATGTACCTAACTCAATTTGACCCAATTGATTATCAGATAATGAGAGAATTTGCAACCTTCTTAATTCACGAAAAATCATCTTGGGTAAATGATTGATTTCATTATTATTCAGCGTTAACTTCTGTAACTTGTGTGTGTTCCAGAAAATACTTTCTGGGAGTTTTGCTATGTTTGTCTTAGTTAGTATCAGTTGATATAAAACATTCGGAAATAAAATTGCAGGTAATTCATCTATTGGATAATTAATAATGTGTATGGCTCCTATGTCAAACTCCACCAGTTGGGCTTCATGGAACTTCAGTGATACCTTTTGTTTGTCGTTACCAGAGAGATATACAAATGACTGTTTAGAGTTTATTACCCTTGTAGGAAGGAAGTATTCTATATACGAATTAATCATCGAACAATTCATTATTTTAAGAATGTGAACTAGAAATTGTTTACGTTTAATGTCAAATATGTTTAGAAATTTTTTTGATAATGAAAAATTATGATCAAGATTACTATGGCAGTTAATTGTAACACGCCCGTCCCAAATGTTCATGAAAAATTCCCACATTGACCATTCAATTGTCACCTGATTCGGACAATGAATTTCGTTGTTAATAGTCAGATTTGTGTACAGGCAATTTGAGAGCCTATCGTCATATCTTCGAAGAGACTGTTTGGGATCCTCTGTGAAGCAGTATGTAGAAATCCATGTTAGAAGACAAAATATATTTAGAGCTCTAGTGAAACCCCAAGCCATGTTAATGTAAATACTCACACTTGGATTTGTCCCTGCTTCAGATATGCAAATAGTCTGTTTTAATTGCTCTTTGTTGAACTGCTTGCTAATCAAGAGTAATATACAACTACACACAAGAATTTAAAAACGTTTTGTACGATTCCATGCAGAACAATTTTACTTAAATTTCTGGAAGAATAACACAGTATATAGTACAATATGGTTCTAGTTACCTTCTTAGTGCATATTTTTCTGTTCAGTAAATTCTTAAATATTCAAAGAATCCGTTTCCGACGGTTTCTAAGGAAATTGTGTGACCATTTCTTTTAGTATACTGCAACTTATTCTTTACACTTTTTTTATTATTCATTAGTTCTTGTGCGTTCGCTACAAACTTTGATCATGGTAGTAAACCATTAACAGAAAAATAATGTACTCAAATCTTCTCTACTAAGAAACTACACTCGTGGTAAGGATGTCTCCAGTGTCTTGATCGATATACCTGAAACAATACAACATTTAAAATCTTATTTCCTCTGCATTTAAGATTGTTATATTGTAATGAGATTAGAACACAGTGCTAAGGAAATGATTTAATGTTTTATTGCCGCCTTGTAATCGAGAGGACCCAGGTTCGATTCTCAATACTGGATAGGTCTGAAATTGTTCTTAGTTTCTCTTGGGTACACCAGGTAAATTCTGGGATGGCACTTTTAATAACGTCGGGTCTAGCTTCAAAAATCTTTCTCCTTATTGTTATTGTTCTTTAATATATATCCCGTGTAAAATGTTTGAAATTTAGTTTTATCTAGAGATGGTTAAATAAACCATTTAAAAAGTTTGTTTCATTTTCAAAGTTTACAATCAAACCTTCCTGTAAAATAATAGATATTTCATGTCAGAGAGAAGACTATAAAATCACCACATCATGCACAGTATTTTTGGAAGTTTGGGGTTTCGTTTACGAAGGAAGAAAAAATGTTAAGAATACTTTTCATGTTTCGTCTCCAGCTCATCTCTCTCTCCATTTCCTTCAAGAAATATTTGCTTTACCACTGCTTTTTCCAACCACCAAATACCACTTTGTTAACAATATTTTTAAATAATTATCTATCGATATAATTTATATAAATAAGAAGTCATAATTGCCGGGAGTTTTATTACCATCCAGACACTGAAAGCATCCCATAATTCGGACAATGAGAATTTATCAAAACAAGTTCTGTATATACTTCAGAAATTAGTTTGTCATAACTTAAAAATATTACTACACTACGTGATACATTCTCACTTTATTTAGAGTTTGAATTATCCTTCAACCAGGCGTACCTGTTTCGTTACTACTAGCATATTTTAGTGCTAGTACACATGAAGGTATATTTTACCCCGAAATTGAGGTTATCATTTGGAACAAAGTAATATTCAAATGTATTAACCACAATTTACTTAATTCTTTAGATGTTCAATATTTATATTATTTATGTTTTTTTAGGATCTAAAAAAGTAGTTCTACTATATATGACTGCAGACCAAAGCTTGTTACTACACGAAAAAAAACTAATAACCCAGAGAAGGGTTGGTGTAACAGAGTGAGTTGGTAAATATAGAGGCTAATAAGTTCAAGGTTACAGCAATCCATCTAAAGGTTAAATCCAGCGGGTTGCTCTAACTCTACACGTAGGTTAGTTTGAAGAGTTATGATAAACAACTGTATTCAGTTACTTTAACCCATTCCAACGGAGATTTATAGAACATTTCACGGTAAAATCGTCTGGAAGCAAGTAAATATTATAATTTGCACTACATGTAGCTCCGGGTACCCGGGGATCGTTCCGGGTACCTACGCATGGCAATCCAAGTTGCTAACCACCACACCACGGGAACATCTCAAATTTATTGTTGATACTGTGTATATATCACGAAAGTTGCACGACTTTGATGTTCACTGTACAAATCTTCAATCTTGCCTACTGCACTTACTCATTAACAAAATATATAATAATATTATAAATATATTCCTAAATTTAGAGTTGGTAGGTTACCTGCTAAGCTTAACCTCAAAGTCTTGACGATGGTACAAAACTTCCACGTGGAAGCCTCTCAGAGTTCAATGACCACCATCTTGTATAAACACAACTCAGTTAAACTAACCCTCGCCATGGTTCAAAATAACTAATTCTCAGAAGGTTAAATTTACATGCACATTAAACGGTTCGTATAACCGTGCAGGCGGGTCAATCGCATTGTTTAAATTAACCGTGTGAGTTGCTTATTTCTTCATATACCCAACTTGTAGATAACTGAGTATCCACAGGTGTGTTGCTTTTACCCAGATTTCTGTTAAACGTTTTCAATGGGTTATCATTAACCTACAGTATTAGGTACTTTAATGTCTCGAAAGGGTTGTGGTAAACAACCAATGAGGTACCTGCAACCCTTTTGGTCATTAACCTAGCAAAATCTCGACTTAGTTAAAACTATTTTTTTTTTCGTGTACAACGTCGGAAGACCTTTCCGTTCTGGATGTTACTCTAACACTGACAAGAATGACCTTATCCGTTTACGCCCTCTGTTTTCGAAAGGTACTAAGGTAACTCAGCAGTGTGGCCAACTGATAAAAGTCTGCATCAATGAATTTACCGACCTGGGGGTAAAAGTTACCACCACGCATCTGGTTGAGGGTTAACATGTCTAAGTTAAGGTTGATTGCATTGTCTTACACTTAACCACAACTTATGTCAATAAAACATTTAACAGGGAAAGAAATAATACATTAGTACAAAATTTGGAAACATTAATGCTTACATATTGACATGCAACACGCAATAAAGTACTTATCTAAATAGTCCATTCTTTAAATTAAATTTCCATCATTGTTGAGAATGAACCACAATCTTAACAATGTAGACAATCCCCGCCATCTTGGTACGCACTTTCCATTGATTTACAAGGGAATTGTTTTACTCATTTTATGCCTGTCAGAAATAGAATATTCAAGTCACGCTTTCACGAATTTGTCTTGGTGGTTATTTTGACTCTTGTATAGTTTTGGCTTGTGAACTTCCTTCAAATATATAAGTATAATGTATTATTAATAGTTTGCTATATAAATCACAATATGTTAACGAGAAATTGCGCTGTTCGTGTGTAAAATATTGCATTTCTACAAAATAGCACGAGTCTAAGATAACATGACGAGAAACTAGGCGAAAACAGAAGTTAAAAATTACGCTCCTGAGAGATATAAGACGAGTAAAACAATTTCCATGTAAATCAATGGAAAGTGTGTACCAAGATGGCGGGGATGGTCTACATCGTTAACGAACAATTTTTAATGAATGTGTGGAAATATTAAGAGTTATGGTATTCGACATTTCGAATATAAATACGTGCTTTGTCCACTTTGGACAAAATTGAGATGAGAGTGTCATCAGTAATCTCTTTAAAGAACATTTTTAAAATGTTATCATGAATGAACGTGCATAGTCTGTCTGTTACAAGTAAATCTTTATTTAGTGTGAAGGTATACCTAATGATAATTCTGAAATTTTAAAATGCTATCCTGTAAAATTAATAAAATGGACAACGTACGTTCTTTTCCTGTGGTATTTCATATGGTATATGTTTTTCATATTTACTCAAGCAAAATACATTATAATCTGAACGATTAGGAAGAAATTTAAGCATGAACATTATATCACGACACGTAATAAGAACGGGAGTTAAACCCCAGATCTCTACCTACAAATCTGTTTGAATTTAGTTTGAATGGGAATATTTAATTCAACTAAAGACCACTAAACCCACTAAGTTTAGGTTTGACGTCTCAATGAAAATGAGTTACAATATTTTACCTAGGTCCTTACGAGAATGTTTTCAACATAACTAACGTAGTTTATTAAACAAGAAGCAACAGGTGAAAGGTATGATACTTTGAACTGACACAATCGAAATCCGTAAGAATAACAGGGGGAAATGATTACTTATTTACAAACGCTACTTATACTTATAATCGTTCAATTATACTTATGATATCTATAATATTTGCTTTTAGAACCATGTTTGTTAGTAAGCAAAAAATATGTATACCCTTGATATTTAGGAAAGTTAATTTTTAATGTATTAGTTTTTACAAGTTTATCTCTGTTACAGGAAATTATTACCGTCTTGTACGTTTTTGGTTCTTATTTTTGATATTTTAATAACGATTTGCATCAAGTCAAGCGAGAGATGACAACAGATGGTGCAGCAACACTAACAATTTCCGTCATGTTAAACTGTCGTACTATGTTCATGGCGTTATTCAATGAGTGAGATAATAAATCAAAGTATTTATTGTGTCAACCCGAAATCGAAATTTCTAGATAATATCTTGGCAACTGGGAATTCTATGAGCCCCTAACCAGCACTACGTGATGACTGGTTAATATATCTGTACAACATGACAATGGAAAGGACCAATAAACCAATAGTATTTTTATTGCACTAAGTACTGAAATCTAGTCACAAACCAAGCTGGTTGGCAACACTGTGCCGCACTATCCTAAGTACAAATTTGAATTTATTTAAGGTCTTGGTTATCTTATAATTTATTCAAGGCTGCTCAGTTACTATACAGATGGCTGAAACTGTCATGCTGTAATGAGACGCCGGACGTTACGAAAGCCTTTCTTCAGAACTTCGCCTTGATTTCGTTAATAGCGAGCTCAATATTTTCCCGTAGAATTTGTAGGTCTAATATTTGGTGGTTGTTAAGGTTCCAAAAGAAATAATCGGGCAGTAATAGTTTAGGGAAACGACGGAGCCACAATGCCTTACTAATGACGCTTACATGAAAGAAAATAACTGAAAACATACTTGTATTTGACGTGAGAAATGATTTGTAGCACCAACATCTTGAACTCAATTATTGTATCTCTTTCATCCTCCTCCAACATTGGCTCAAACTCGTTCTCTATCATATAGATTCAGTGTTACTAACCATCAAAATATACTAGTCACTGTGTTTTGTATTATAGGAGTTGGATTTATTGTCATCCACATATTCCAAACACAACACATCAATCTAGTAGATACTTTAACATACGTGTAACTTCTCAATTAGAACATTTTAGAGATGTTGTCAGACAAAATTAGGGGTTTCGTTAGCTGTAGTTTTATTTCTATCGTTTTTAATTCTTCCTTCTCTGACTTATGACGTTAGACACGTGTCATATTGGAATTCCTTGGAAATATATCTCAAAGGATGGCATTATATTTGGGTGCAATTCGTTCACCATCAATCACGGTATAGTGTTGAGGGGACAGGACTTTACGGACAATCCATTATTGAATTAAATCAAAAGTGTTACTCTTAACATTTACAATTAGAATTTCAAAGTAGACATAATGCGTACAGAGAAAGTAACTGTGGAGCCCAGTCTTCAATGTCCTGTACCTTATTCCCACTTAAAGCACGTGGCTCAGAACAACTTAATTTATCTGCTTCAAGACGTGCGACATTAAGATTCGAGTGTGATAAATGCATATCCCTGTTTTGAAGTTTCAGGAACTTAAACAAATCACAGGTACAATAAAAAGGGTTATAGTTTACATTCATTCTTACTCTAGATTTCGACCTAATGGATCCTTCCCTAAATTTACTTGATTCCAAATCGACAAACTGAATAGCATTTCTCTGAGCATCAATTGTCAAATTATTCGACGCAAATTCTAAATCCTCTGAAGAAACTCTTTTGAGTTGATTATAAGCAAGATTAAGGTAAGTTAATCTTGTAAGATGTATCCGCCAGTCAAAAGACACAATTGGTATTTTATTGTTAGATATATCTAAATGTTCCAAGTATGAAAAAATTACAGGTTTATAAATGTAGTTAGATATATGTCCGACCCTGATGTCATCTAAGAAGTTGTTTGCAATATTAAAATATATGAGCCCTTGAAGAGAAATGAAAGCATTTGGCGAATTAATTGATACTAATTCATTATTGTTAAGATACAACGATTTAAGAGCTGGTAATTTATCGAGATTAGAAAATTTATTTATGGATCTTAACTTGTTGTGAGACAAATTCAGCTCTTGCATATTTACATTATTGCTAAAAATACTTTCTTCTACAGATGCGAGTTCATTGTAGCTTAGATCTATGAATTCTACCTTTCGAAGGGTTGAAAATACATTTAACACATTAGATATTTTATTATGACTTAGCGAGAGTTTTCTTAGGTTTTCTGTTCCTTGAAATGTGTGTTCATGTAATATTTCTATCCTGTTGTGACTTAAGTCAAGGACGAATAGTTCTGGCATGTTTTGGAAAGTCTGTAAGGAAATGTTCTGTATTAAGTTGTTATTTAGTAATAATTCTTGAATGGTTGGATCTTTAAGAATATCTCCAGCAAGACCTGAAAGTGTCTTGGACTTCTGACTATCATCAAAGTAAAAGCCAGAGTTTTCCAAAATCGCTTCCCATATCTCTATAGACTCTTCGCGTTCAAAAACTTCTGGAATGAAAAAGATAGTGCGTGGTATGTGTTTTGTTTTAAAAGTTTGGTTAAATGTAAGAGGATGTAAGAATGTTAAATTGTTATGGCTTAAATCTAAACGAATGATCTCAGGAATGTTCTGAAAAGCATCTGTTGGAAGTTCTTGTAGAAAGTTGTGTGACAATGAGATTTCTTTGTAACTCTTATGTTTAAATATGTTCTTCGGTAATTTCCTAAGACTATTCCTATCCACTAAAATCCTCTCTATTCGTTCTGATGTATTCAGGAAAGATTCTGGTATTGTTTCAATATTGTTATACCTTAGATTAAGCAATTTCAAATTATTGAAATTATTTAGAAATCCTGAATGAACATTTTGTAGTCCACAATTTACCATCTTAAGAGTAGAGATATTAACAAGTTCATTGATATCTCTGATGATAGTTGCTACAACAGAATTCGGAAAAGCATTGTTTGATAAATCTAAATATATAAGACTGATGAGTGGTAACAGAACTTCATTCATAGTTACTAAATTATTTCCGTTCAAATCAAGAGACTGAAGACGCCCTAACGGCTTAAATATTTTCTTTGGGAGCCATTGAATTTTATTATTGGCAAGTTGTAGAATGTTAAGGCTTTCTAATCCATAAAACGTATCCGTTTCAAGATAACTTAGAACGTTTCCCGACAAAGAAAGCAACTGTAAGTATTTCATCTCTTGAAATAACCTACTTGGTAAATACACCAATTTATTATTTAGCATTTCTAATTGTCTCATTCTACGACTATTCTCAAATACGGTTTCTGGCAGTATGCTAAGGTTTGTCCACATCAGCTGAAGCCCGAGCAAAGTACTTGGAAAGAAAACCGATGGAAGCTCCTTCATCTTGAAACCTATTATAACTAACAGTTCTATCTGAAAGTCGACTAACTCTTTATTCTTGAGATTAAGAACAGGTATCTCAATTTGAAGGTCGTGAATATACACATTTGATTGTACATTGTGAGAGGGTGTCTCTTGAAACAGATGTACGAGGTGTGGTTTAATTACTGAGCAGTTTATCACGTGAATGTGTTGCACCTTGTACCATATGTTTGTAAGATCCTGTATAGAACGAACAGAGTTACTGTTATGACAATGGACTGTGACAATCCTTATGGAAGATGAAACAAATTTCTGAATTCCAATTGTAATTTCATTTGGACAATGCCATTCAAACTGTGTAGATGAATTTGAAGTTATACATTTTATAGGGGATATTTCTTCTCTTCCACCAATTTGACTAGAACTATAATACACATAACATGAGAAAGGTATGATACACAAGCATATAAATGTTTCTAGTCTAAACCTGGCAGCCATATTACTTAAAACCTTGGCCTATTTCTTCTTTGTTTTTAGAACTTTCCTCTGCCCTTCCAGAACCACACACGAAGATATATCAAGTTATATATCTTCACACACTTCGTCAGAGAAGCTGAAAGAGAACTTACTGTTTCCAAGTATTGTATTAAACCGTCTTCAGATGACTGCTGTTTCGTTCTCTTTAATTTATCAATCCAATCTCTTCAGTTTATGCTGGGAAATTTTGCGGTTTACTTTCTACAGGTTTTGCATCGGTAAACAATCTTCTGGTGTTTCGTTTTTTCAACTTCAATATTTAATATTCATAACATCTGAAAAGTAATATTTTTACATCAATATTCATATTCAGCTTTAGCTAAAAGCATGATCGGTTATTAATAACATGAAATTATATATATATATATATATATATATATATATATATATATATATAT
>JAGDQP010012685.1:36708-49662 GCA_022664845.1 Lepisma saccharinum
TTAGTTGTGTTCATGAAGAGTTAGAAAGTCTTAGGAACAACACGAGGTTCTATGCTAAGATCATTAACGGATATTCTTTAACACTTCAAAGGTTAAGAGCAAACCCCTAGCATGTCCAAAAAAAATAAGAAGAAATTAATGCTATTTTGTATCCTTCACTGCAAGCTTCATCTACTGACGTAAGTTGCGACTAAAGTTGGTTTTGTCTCATTAATATTTGCATTGAAGAATACAGAGTTTCTGCACAAATTGGATTACGCTGCCTTTTATCTGTGTTGTGCTCGTAAACGACCGGACAACATTAAAGTCTTGCCTGGTTTTGGTAGAAAAATATCATGTATACTTTTGTTAGAATGGCCAAAATTTTCATTTTTGCATACAAGCTAAATGTATTTTGTTCACGTAGAGAGGTTATTATTATTATTATTAAAATTCTTGGTGTCAGTCCACGAAATTACGTATGGACTGACGGGCGGAGCTCAATTTGGGGGCAATGCTTATATGCTACCTCAAGGCTTCAGCAGTGGCCATCCCATTTGGATGATCAATACTCCGTTGGAAAAACGGCGGCGAGACATTTCTAACGACACCTCATCCGCCTTTCTTTGAAATTCCTCCCCGAAACTCAGGATCGGTCCCTGCGATCTGGATGAATGATACAGGTTTGAACTTGCCTTGCCGAGAGCTTTCCAACGACACCTAAATCACCTTCCTAGCCTAAATAGTTCCAAAGATAGAAATAATTACCACTTTCACTGGACCGACCCTTTCTCTGGATCGGCCCCTGCTATTCGGATGAATGATACAGATTTGAACTCGTCTTGCCGAGAGATTTCCAACGACACCTGAATCACTTTCTTAACCCTAGTATTTCCCGAGTTGAAAGCTGTCGACAGACGGACCAAGCGGGCTCATAAGTCTTCACAGCCTTGCTGTTGAAGCCTAAGAGGTATTTTAATTTCAGTGAAAACCTTTTAAAACAAAATTTATTAATAGCCAATTGATCCAGTAAGAGCAGGAAAATCCACACCACCATCTCATTTTTAAAAAATTAAATCTGGTGATATTCTATATATCTGATCGTATCAGCCATTAGAACGCCTTCATTTATATTTTCTCCATGTTTGGCGTGGTTAGATTTGAATTACCTTCTGAAAGTACTTCAATTTTTACTTTTCCTTTTATCGTTATCAAAAGATATATTCATTTACTTAAACTGAGCCTTGCAGCCTACTATTAGCTTTAAAATCTTCAAAATTAGCAGGTTATAGCATATAATATGATAATTTTTAAAATATTACCATAGTTAATATTACCATGTTTATAGATCTCGATTTCTGTAGTTTGGCACATAAATCTTGTTAATCCAGGGGGAAAACCTGATTAGTCCAAAATTACTAATTTTCTTCTTCTTATTATTATTATTTGTAATTTTGTAGTTCAACTAGTATAGTTTTAGATGGCTTCAATGAACTAGACTACAATATGCAAAGTCCAGAGATTTTTAAAACACATACAGGTGAGAAACCTTACAAGTCCATGCAAAACAGAGAAATATTCTGAGAAGTCCAAGGAATCAAATGGAAACTTTGTTCTGTCTTTGATGTTTGACCTGTATACCTACTTATAATTGTAATAAAAGACAACAATTGTTGTTGCTACAGTCATTGTTAGGATTAATTTGTTTCTAGATTGCTTTTGAACGGATTCCGAACAAGAAATGAGTATTTGAAAGGATTTCCACCTACTTGTGTCTAAACATGAACATAAAAGAGAGTGTTCTGTATTATTGAAGAAGAAAATATGCCTTTGAAGAAGCTTACCAAAAGGAGGAAGAAATTTGGTAGTATTAGTGATGCCATGAAACGTTTCAAGACTGCAATCATATGAAGCAGTCCGTGTAAGTGGAGGATGATGCTGAGGGGGTGTTCTGCCCGAAGGCACATCCTGACCAAAACATTCCTGGACCTGGACAAGGTGAGCCTATCGTGGTTTGCTATTGCCTTCCATCGGATGAAGATGACGTCCTGAGAACGGCTCTTAGCGTTTAACGTTGGCTCCGAACTACTTGCGTCCCCATCGGGAATCGAACACGGTATTTCTTAATAATAAGGCAGCGAGCGTTACCACTAACGTAAATGGAGACTTCAAATAAAGATAAGTGTCTGTAATAAGAGCAGAAGACTTTAAATTATTTTATGGGTTTATCAGATTCTTCATTTGAAAATTTCTACTGATGATGATACATTTAGTGTATTGTTATATCTCTTTTAAAAATCTATGGTAATGCTTTTCCTTCTTATATTTTACCATTCTAAATGAAAGTGAAGACAATAACTTTAAAACATAAAAGATTGGAAGTCTTGAACTTTTCAATTTAGTCTCCTGGAAAAATAGAATATGGACTTATCAGGTTTCCCCCTGCACACTTCAGTTCTTACTTTAAATATATTTTAAGGGGATCAAAGAAAATAAGTAAGTATTGTACAAAGTGTTGCAAAATAACACCAACAAAATCACCTCACGAGATTCGTATCATAAAAATAAGAAAAACAAAGGTATAGACTATGGAGGGCGCACAAATGTCTCGTTTCGGTGCTATAGGCTGTCGAAAGCGTGCGAAGAAGAGCTTCATATTTCTAACACCACAAAGAATAGAACTGTGGCAGCACGGTACCCTCGAAGACTTCAAAGGTGTTCTATCCAAACATACATATTCCAAATGTGGGGAATGAGTGCGCAAGGAATTCTATAAACAAAGTAGGAAATTCCAAGAAATTGTCTGAAGTAAAGATGTGACGAAATAAGCATGAATGGGACTATTTTCTAATAAGTAAAGTAATTTGTGTGCACCAGGTCGATACGTCAAATAGATTTCCTTTGCAGAATGATTTTTTTTTAAAGGTGCGTAGTTGCACAACAAACAGGAGTGCTAATTGCCTGCACGTTAACGAACGTTTGGTACATTTATCAGTAAAAGAGATTGCCATTGCCCGGCTGGATGATGGTGATTATATCTATCATCTTTATTAATACAAAAAGTCATGTTACTTATGCTGATTTCGACATAAATTTACTCCAGAGAATGTCTGGGCAATCCCCCTACTATCTTTGAAAAATCCCTTTGCACAATTTTTGGAAATTGGATGTTTGGAAAGAGCGGATCTCAAGTCTTGTGCGGGTATTTCCCGAGCGCTTACGGTAACCTTCCTGAAAAACTATGACAATTATGCTGATATTAAATATGTTTTGAGACATGGCCAGTCTAAAACGAGAACGTAATACTAACCTGTTATATTCTTGTAATAAATTATGAATATTTATCTTTGTGCGGAAATACGGAAATAGAAAATAATTTAGAAACAGGAGAAAAACTCACCTTGTCTTCACATCTTAGGAGACTGTCAATGTCTTCTACTGAAGAATAAGCTATTGTATTTGAATGGTTTTTACTAAAAGTCATAACTGAAGTTGTCTCTAACAAACGAGCATTGTTATTCTTCTTTGTTCAAATGGACAGAACTAACTGTTCTAAATCATAGGCCTACTTATAACTAATAATTCAGTAATTGATGTTGTTGCTGTACTTCCCAATCAGTTCATTCTGACTCGAGATTAAATTAAACTGTTGGTTAGTGTCTGTGACGTTCAAAAAACGAACGGCATGAAAACAGAAACTCATATGAAGCCCCTTCTTGATGTTAGCCAAATATATAGTTTAACGTCAAAATATCAAAAAACTTTTCTCAACATACACGTGTATGTATATCTTCCTGCAACTGTTGCAACATCCGCTTGATATAATAACTCATATGAGCGATCTATCATCTTGACTAAAACGCAAACGCTTATCTCTTTCCCATTATATTTTAATTGAGGAAAACCACATCACTTAACAAATTCTCCACGAGCTACACGTGTTCTGCCATAGGACAAAATGCTGCGTTTCGAATCAAATAAAGTTAGAGAAAAAGGTTATCGCGTGGAAAATAAAAGTTTATTTTCATAATAATAAAACAGAACGTTTTTCTTCGGATAAAACATAAAAAAAAAAATGACACATACATCTAGAAAACCGTGATTGCTGAAATAGAGGTTCATGTTTAAGAAAAGCAATATTAAAGTGCAGATTTGTAGAAAAAATCTTAAATCCTAAGTAAGAGGTCGTATTAAAATTGTCGTTAATGTGTTTTTTTGTGCACAAATGTATTTGATATTTTTTTTCGAAAATTCCTCGTTCCTTATTTATACTTGGAAAGCTTTTCTTATAAATTTTCTTTGATACGGAGTTAAAATTTCATTTTCTCATTTTTAATTACTCTCAATGATGCAAATGTGAAATGATTATAAAAACTGAGCTTCCTGTTTAAAGAGCATTACACAAAAAATAATTTTAACTTCTTCCTTGTGTTATTTTCCACGTGTTTCAAAGAAAGATTCATAGAGTTTTTATTTTTAAGCCTTGGAAAACGTGTTTGAAACTATGGAATGTATGTTTATCAAATGTAATTATTTCTTCAAATTATACTGACATTAATGGACAGAAATAGCTATAGCATAAGCTCGTCTCAAGCTTGAATAATGACGTCTCCGGAGATTATTCTTCCGTGGAAATGAATCTGAAGCCAGAGTCAAATACTCCTATTCAAGGTATCTTGGCGGGATTCAGTTGAGGGACTAAGGAAAACCTTTAAAAAAATCTGCCGTTGGGAACACTTGAAGAATCCGTACGCGGTAGTAGTCTCAGGTGCAGTTGTAGCCGTTGAATAAAAAATAAGAGATAGGTAAAAGTTTAAATTAAAAGATAAAAGGAAGAAACTATATGTATAACAGTAAGACATTTTTGGAAAATCCATCGTAAATATTTCACCTCTTGTGAAACATATCATTAACGTAGTATTATTTTATTTTCTAAATAAACAAACACAATGCAATATAAACAATGACAAACTTTCATTCAAGATATTCTTCTATAATGCCAGTTGTATCGAATGTGCTGCCGAAACAAATTTCACGGTTAATATCTTAGCGTTTGTGTTTAACGACTTTATAAGTCGTAGCATTATTTATAATTACCAGCCGAATCATTATATTTTCCTTCGTAAGGCTTTCTGCGTTTGGATTGAAGGGTTCGAACCCAGTAATTGTGCTCATTCGTCACCTTAATTAGCTGTATGTAATTCTAATATTACAATGGTTCACATTTCTGTAGTAGAGATCAAATGGGTGATGAAGTCTAGTAAAAGAAAAGGAAGTAAAAAATAACAATTAAAAACTTTTTAAAGACATACTTTTCTTAAATAATTCGTTCTAAAAAGTAAAAAAAATATTTTCTTTACGCATAACTAAAACGAAAAGCATGGGGCACGCTCTCATATACATTCACTTTAAAAATTCTTCAATTGGCGCGCCCCATAGCCCCTTATTTAGTCATGCATAAAGAAAATTATTATTTTACTTTTTAGTACGAATTGTTTAAGAAAAGTATGTCTTTAAAAGTATTTTTTTAATTATTTTTTTCGAGCTATTTCGGGGTTCTGATATTTTTTCTCAAGCTAATATTTTTGTGATCCAAATCCTAAAGTGTTCTGCAACCAGTGAAACTACAGATTGTTGTTGGCTAGTATTTATTTTAGGATAAAGAAGTGCCTAATAAAAAAAATATATATGCTCTTGAAATATCTTATAAATACGCGTATAAGATATATAAAAGTAACAATGGAATATTGTATTGTCACCCGACTTACGTCGCTGTGCAAAATTTCATCATTCTACAACGTTGGGAATTGAGTTAAATTAAAGTTGTAAGATTTGAGGACACCATGAACCGTTGTGAACTACAGAAAAGAATGTTAAAAAGAAATAGATTTTAGTATGTGACTTATTATCCACCCTCATTAAGGGATTGTTAATGGAGATCTTCGATATAAGAAAATAATTATGTATTATGCAAAATGTGGTGTGATAATTCATTGATAACCGTGAAGGTTAATATTAGACAGTCAACAAATAGCGCGCTCTTTGTTAACTGCGATTCTAGAGAAGTGCGGTCTTAAAAGTAACACTGTTTCAAGTGGACATTCAGATCTAGAATAAATAAATAAATAAATAAATAAATAGATAGATAGATAGATAGATAGATAGATAGATAGATAGATAGATAGATAGATAGATAGATAGATTCATTTTATTGATCTGTGAGGATTGCACTCAATTACAATGTACTAGACGATAAAACGAACTCTAGCTCGAGAAACTAAACTATTACATCACATATTCAAAACAGAAATAAAAATCAGACTTGGTCTACAAAAAACTACTAACATAACTTAAAAATGAAATTGGATGCCAGTAGGCAACAAGGTAAACAAAACATTTGAAAACCCCCAATAGGATAAAAAATCTTCTAGATTACCGTGTTTTAAAGCATACAAATATTCTATGTACAAGCGATGACGTAGACGGGCTTTGAAAATTTTAACATATGAAGGAGGAGGATTTTGCCGAAGGCAAACAGACGTATGACTGCAGATAATACTGCGTGCTAAAATTAATAAATAATTTGACAAAAGAACTGCAAATGTTCGTCCTTGGATGCCGCAAAATTTATGTTCGAGAGACAAGGAGGGGAAATGAAGGAGCTTCATAATGAAAAGGTTGAGGACACGCCAAAGAGGTGTTACTGCATCACATGAAAAAACCATGTGTGGGACATTTCCAACTTGAACAGTCGGACACCAAGGACATTGAGATGTAGGCAATTTGTTCCATTTGTGTAACAATGCTGGGGTAACTACTCTTCCATAGATGAGGCGCCATGTTATTCCAATATCGCGAGAATCACTTCTAGTGAAATACCAAGTATGAAATGGAGGTTGTGATGTAGGTATAACATATAATGAAGTAGGTTGAGGTTGTGTGAGCATGAGAAGAGAAAGAAAGGCAAAAGTAAGCTGTTTCCGCTGTAAGGGGAAAAGGGGAAGAGAGACCTGAGAGGCTACATATGTAAAAGGGATGACGGACAAGACTGGTTGCCTACGAGCATTGGATATCAAATCAGTACATTTGTGTTTAAGTCTGGTCAAGAAAATATGAAAATGTCTTCGGGTACAAGCCCTTTCAGCTGTAAGGTCAAAATCAGACACTGTTTTATATGTTCCGTCCGAATGCATCAACTGTCCTAAAACGTGTAAATTAATTCGACGCAGAAAATCAGGAGAGAGAAATGAATTAGCGAGCTTTAAAACAGAGGTATATAATACAGGAAGACGTCTTAGATAATCCATGGACAATTGCTGATATTGAAGCTGAGGTTTGAGAAACATCCAGCTATCGACACAGCTATTATAAAAGGTATTTGTAAGTAATTGGCGAGGAGGAAATATGTCAGACAAGAAGAAGGAAAGACTCTAAAAAGTTGGGAAAAGAAAAAGTCTCTAAGATGTTGTACAGCGGAGTATAAAGTTCCACGAAGATATGAATCAATAAACTGCAATCGAAGAGTATGTAACCGACTCGGCAAATGCTGTAGGCCTAAACCTCCGTCTGGTATAGAAACATGTAAGAATTTGGTGTGTAGCCAATGGTAGCCATTCCAGACAAAAGATTGCAGACGATGAACAACTGTAGAAACGAAAGTGGAAGAAGGCGAGAGCACAATCAAACGGTGATTTAGGCGGGAACCGACAAATTGGTTGGCGAGCAGGGCTCGTCCACGATAAGATAAGAAAGGGAAAAAGCAAGTCCATCTGGATAGAACGTGGTTTATACCGGTTAGAAGTTGAGCCCAATTCTGACTTTCCCATTCAGGGTCATTGCCCAAAAAGACTCCTAAGAATTTTCCTCCTTGATTGGACCACAAAAAATTCAGAGGTGTATCCGACCTGCTTTTCCAGGCCCCACAGAAAAGACATGTTGATTTGTCAGAATTTAAAATGGATCCGGAGGCTTCACTGTAAACTTGGAAGACATCATGGAGCTCTTGAAAACTCTCATCTTTACTTATGTAAAAGCTACAATCATCAGCATAAGCTGAAGAAATTAAATGAGTATCCCCAATTGGTAGAGCGTAAGAAGGAAGACAACGTTCACAAAGTCGTAGAAAAGGGTCAATAGCTAGGGAGAAAAACGGCGCGGAAAATGGATCTCCTTGTCTCACGCCACGTTGACAAGGAAAAGGTGCAGTGAGATTGGAACTAAACTTTGAGCCTTAGAATACAACAAAGTAAATAACTGAATAAAAAATGGGCCAAAACCATACGCCTCGAAAACATGAGAAAGATAACGATGACTCAACATATCAAAAACCTTTTGCTGGTCAAGGGTAACTACCCCTAAAGGGAGGTTCAGTGTATTCGCATAATGGATGGTATCACGTATAGTGTGTAAATTATCGAAAATCTTACGACCAGGAATGCACTAACTTTGCGAGGGCAATATAATGTCAGGTAAAACAATGCTAAGCCGATTTGCCATAACTTTACCCAAAATTTTATAATCAACAGGCAACAGAGAAATAGGACGCCAATTTTTCAGGTCAGCAGGATCACCTTTTCTAGGTAATAGAATGATAACTGCTTGGTACATGGATGAAGGAAGATGTCCTGAGCAGAGGGAAGCTTGAAGCATCAGAAGATAGAGAGGAGATAGGTGCGTCCAAAAATGTTGAAAAAATTCCGCTGTCAAACCATCTAGCCCGCTAGCTTTATTGTGACGAAGTTGAGACACCGCAACTTTTAACTCGTCCTGTGTAATGGCAGCATCGCACTGATCTAAGGCCAATTGAGAAAGGGAAGGTAAAGAGTTCCAAAGATCTAAATTTGAAAAAGATGTTTCAACGGGAGCATATAATGTTTGATAATAATTACGAACTTCTAGTCTAATTTGAGTAGGGTCTGCAGTCATGCGTCCATTTACTCTTAAACTCTGAATACTATGTGCAACCTATGTGAATTCTAGTTTGAATTGTTCGAAAGAAATGCTCGGAGCTGGTATTAAATTCATTTGATACTACAAATTTTTCCGATAGCAACCAATCATGTGTTTGTTGAAAATACAATTCTTGTAATTTTAGCCTACGAGACCAAAATAAATCAATATCATGCGTAGTCGTAGGAGAGGAAGAGATGAGTTGATCCAACTCATTTTCTATAGCTTGAAGATGATGAAAGGAAACCTTTACTTTTTCTCGTTAAGCTGCTGCAAAACGTCTTGCTGTATCTTGAGTTTCTGATTTAAACGTGTCCCATAGACTAAGAATTTCATCTGAACTAGTTGCTAAATAGTAGTAATGTTGAATTAACGATATTATAGCTTGATTAAAGTCATCATGCTGCAGCAAATAGTTATGGAAACGCCAATATGAGCTTCTAGAGGGAACAGGAAAGAGTTGGAAATTAAAGAAAATTCCGTCATGATCAGAAAAAGAAAGAATGACAATGGGAAGGTCAAAAAATTGGGAGAAAGTTCCAGAAAAATAAAAACGGTCCAGGCGACTGCGGGGCAGGTGATTAAACTTACCGTAATAAGTATACTGTCGAGCGTTTGGTTTATGAAAACGCAAAATATCAACTAGATCATACTCTTCTAAAAAAGATAACATGTGTTCTACTAGCCTATGTTTATGTTCAAGACAAGTATAGCGATCTATACCAGCCAGAGTGACATTCCAGTCACCTCCCAGAATAAAAAAGTCTAAATTGAGTGATTGAACGTAAGTATCTAACGCATTAATAAGAGCGATACCGGCATTCTCGTCTTGCGGCATATACACATTAATTAGAGCAAACGTATAACCATCAGAGTGAATTATCAAAGCATGTAAATAACTTTCTATAATAATCGTGTGCCGTAAAACATTCCAAAAGGGTAACAAATCATTTTGTATCATAATAGCCGTTCCGCTGCTTGCATTTACAGGCGGATTAATCCAAAAACCAAAGTCACTTAACTTAGAATTTACAGGTTCAGTATTTAAATTAGTTTCGTGTACATATACAACGGAAGCCTTGGAACACTGTATAAAGTAACTGAGAGCAAGTTGTTTGTGCATTGATACTAGGCCTTTTGTATTCAACGAAAGTACTCCCACCATTAGAAAAATAAAAAGTAGAAGCACAAAAGTTAACAACACTAATTTACACACTTTCATCTTCAATAGCTTTAATTATATGCTGGATGCGTCTACGTAGGTTATTGTCAGTAACATCGACAATTTTTTCCTGTAGTGTATCTCTCAAAGCCATGGGTTCGACTTGAAAGCTTTTTACAATAGGCATGATTTTTTTGAAACTTTTGCTGCGAGTCAAGAATTGTTGAAATTGTTCTTCAGTTCAGTTAGATACATCAAACCATTGAGATAAACGGTCTACTTCCAACTCATCAAGGTCCTTGAGCAATGAAAATGATATATCCGAACAAACAGATGAAATATCATCATTAACACCCACAGTTTTAAGGGAACTGTCTATAGGGGTGGGAGATCTAGGTCTTTTCTTCCTGACTCCTCCACTCGAAGAAAGATGTGAAGATAAAGCGATAGGATC
The DNA here is from genome assembly GCA_022664845.1 of Lepisma saccharinum. Taxonomy (NCBI): domain Eukaryota; kingdom Metazoa; phylum Arthropoda; class Insecta; order Zygentoma; family Lepismatidae; genus Lepisma; species Lepisma saccharinum. The sequence continues at coordinate 47,253 of JAGDQP010012685.1, forward strand.
GTCAGGTTTTGATTCTTGGGATGACATCCCTGGGTGTGCAAACGGTAGAGATGAAAGATCCGAAACTTTATCTTCAGGGGAGGCTTGAGATTGATTAAGAATTGAAAAAGATTCTGAATGCAAAGGAATTAAGGCAGAATTTGATTCATGCTGTGAAACAGTGGTAAGTTTGGTAGCTTCTTCTGTCGGACAGACAGACAAAATTTCACTTGACTCAGAAGACTCTGCAGGGACCACGGAAGAAATAGGTTGTCTTCCTTGCACAATAGGAGATTCTAACTTCGTCAATTGAGAAAAAACTGGTTGTTTTGTCTTTTCGTTCAAGGTCTTAGCGAGCAGGGAAAGGGAAGAAGGGAGGGAAGGAAAAGTTATTTCGTTAACCTTGGCGTTTGCAACAACTGAGTAAGACTGTTCTTCAGAAGTCGATAAAGAAACTGTCTTTTGTTTTTCGTTTTGTGTGCTACTATGAGAAACTTGCTGCTTGCTCGTAGTGGTTGATAGAGAGTTCGCTTTTGACTGGCAAAACCGGCGCGAGTATCCAACTTGATTACACCCATAACATTTCATTTCGTCACTGGAAATAAAGACTGTGTAATGTGTTCCTTCATACGTAATGGGAATAGAGCCAGGAACTGTTTCAGGTTTTGCAAACAAAGTGTACACTAATCTTCGAAAAGATTTGATGTGCGATAGTGATTGATTTTGCGTACCGATAGAGATATGCTTAAAAGGACTAACAATTTTACCATAAGGAGCCAAAGCTGCACTTAACACTGTGTCTGGTATGTCTGGCAATACATGCGATAAAATCACCTTCGTCGCAGATTGAACATATTTTCGTAAGGGAACAGAAATGTCATCATTGACTGTAAAGCCCCCGTGATCCAGCAGTTTGTCCAATAAGGTAGGAGTAGCAATATACACACACACACCCTGCTCCCTGCAATTCTCGATGCATGAGTAATATTTTCTGGGCCGATAACTTAAGCGATTCCAAGTAAATAGTCCTCCAAATTTAAACCTACTATAGCGTCACAAACGATTGCTAAATTTTTGTTCGGTTCAGTACTTACAGTAGATTGTTTATCATTCAAGAAGACAGTGTTAGATTGATAAGTTGATGGTCTTTGAGACGATATATTTGAAGAACCTGCATGACTTCCAGTAGCTTGAAACCCTGTCGGTACACCACTTGTATCACTCCGTGCGTCCATGATGATCCACGCGAAGTAAACAACCAAGCACACCTTCACAAAAATAGCAATTGCTTGCTATAGATAGCGAAACTGGACACACCGATTGCACTATTACATTGCTGGTATATTCATAGAAACGTTAGACACCAAAAGAAAGTATACTGTCACAAGAAACCACACTAACATCGCCAAAAAGCAGAGACCGACATGTAAATGAATCTCTTGTTGATGACGTCACGATAGATAGATAGGTAGATAGATATAAAATCAGCATACAAAACTGAGTTTGTGTGGAAAAGATTAGGTGCCATTAGCCAATGGTTGAAGAGAAATTGACGGGAAAATTGACTAATAACATTGTTGTAGGCCACTTATGAATATCTGGCGCTAGTTTACAGGGGACATATAGTCTGACAGAGTGTAGTCAATTTTAAGCATATATCGGAGTCTGCATCTGGATGTACAGGTATAACGATGTGCTGATGTTAGTGATATCACCATAGTGTGTGGCCTTGAGTGTACACTAGCGCCAGATATGCATCAGTGGCCTACCACAATCAATGCTATTACTCATTTTTCCCGCCAACTTCTCCTCAATCGCTAGCCAATGGTACCTAATATTTTACACACAAACTCAGTTTTGTATGCTGATTTATATACAGTGTGTCCATAAAATCCGTTGCCACCCCGTGTATCTTTCGAAACGACTGCGAATATGAGCAAACGCAAAAACACGTATTTCATTATTTTGAGGGGCTTGAATTTTGAGCTATAAAAGTATCACCCCAGAATAAATAAATAATATAAAAAACCCAGCAAGAACACGTCCTTCATTATTTTAAGGGGTTGACAATTTGAGCTATAAAAGTTCCACTCCGTGTCCCCTAGGGGGCACTAAACGGAGTTCAGTGTGTACGTGAAAATGCCAAATGACAAAAGTGGTCGAGTGATACCTAGTGTCAACGGGTTTGACACAAGTACTAATTTGGGAAACCTTAGAATTTCAAATTGTTCCATATTCCAAATGGCAGTAAGATGAAAGTTCTAAAACGAAACTTATATTCTTCACTCAGACAGCAAGAGGTCTAGAAGTTACTGTATCTAACTGTTGTTATCATGATTCTTTTCGAAGTTCTAGCGTACCCACAAGTATGCTGCTATATTAGTCCATAGTTTTGTAATGCTAGGAACATTTCGAAACATTTTTTTTTTTT